>CAKAKR010059886.1:0-19995 GCA_916700685.1 Adelosebastes latens
AAAACTTGAAAGAGCTTTTAAATAGATTTTTATCAAGTATCTCATTATCCTCTAATGCTGTTTTTCATTCTCTCTTAGTTTTAAGAACTCAGATTACTAATCATCTCTTCTTCTTGAAGTCCTCGTGTCCACTAATCCTTTCCTCTCATATCTCTGAGGCCAGGAGGAGAGCTGTAATTAAAATCATTAACCCTGTTTTCAATAAGACCGCAGGACCTTTTAATTAATTAGAGTTGCTCTCTGCTGTAGGACGCTGGCCTGGTCGCAGCACGGAGAACTCAGGGGACTCTCTGTATGTGTTTTAATATAGGATGGGAAGTCTACTGTTGCAATATGTGCATAACATGCAACACACATACGCACTCACGCACAAAATAACACACACCTGCCACAAACACAAACCAGGACCTCATTCTCTACCTGCAAACAACAATTTATCACCAAGACAAAGAGCGGTGGAGCGAGGAGAGCAGGGGGACGGGCAGAACAAAAGGAGGAAGAGACATAAACAGAACAAAAGAGGGAATAAAAAAAGGTATGTGACAAGAGGTGGTAAAATATGAAAATAGAGAGCAGGAGTGCAGAGCGTTGAGAATACAAATCACAGGTAGAACGGGAAGGCAGAGCAGAGAGGAGTGGAGATGAAAGAGTTGACCTGACGTACAGCTGACAGGACAGATAAAAAGGGTGACAGAGCTAACGTCAGATCTCATGATTCAACATGATCTGAAAAAACACCTCCTGCAGCCGCACGGAATAGAGACATTCACACACACATGAACACACAGAAAGACGTATCCTCACTCACACACACACACACACACGTAAGAAGATATTTACAACCTTTATTTTAATAATGCGATCGTTTGCATGTGCTCCTTATAGGCACAAAGTGTACTAGTGGGTATATAGTAAAGCTTTTATTTACCCTAACCCTTTTTGTGTGGATTAAATAAACGAGATATAACATGTTAATTAGAAGCTTAAGAGGTGCTGGTAGGCAGATTTCAGCGGAGTAAATCGTCTCCTGGTCATAGCTTTATATTTAAGATATGAGAAAGAGGTATCAGTCCTCTCATCTAACTCTACGCAAGAAAGCAAACAAGCGCAGTTCATAAAAACACTATTCAGGTAAGTCCCACTGACGGCAGACTGACTTGTATAATTTCTCACTTGTTGTAAAATTGTACTTCTGTTTGGCAATGGAATTTCAAAAAGATATCAATCTATTTAGAATAAAAATGTCTGCAATAGTATAACAGTTATATTAGTGTGTGCACTCATACTCGATTAATTGATCGAAAGAGAATTAAATCAACTGTAAAAGAAACTATTTTGATAATCAATTGAGTCGTTTTTGCAAGCAAAAATACCAAACATTTGCTGCTTCAATCTTCTAAAATGTGAGGATTTAATATGTTTCTTGGGGTTATGTGATGGTACATTTAATATCTTTGGAGTTTAGTTAGTGTTGGCTGGACAAAACAAACCATTTTTCACTATTTTCTGTCATTTATAGGCAAATTATTAATGGTTTGATTGAGAAAATAATCGTTGGATTAATCAATAATGAAAATAATAATAGTGAAAATTCCTGAATTTCTGACTACCCATGATGAAGTTTTCAAATTGCTTGTTTTTTCTGACCAACACTGTAGGTCTGAATGTGTTTTCTACCTGTACTGTGCCGTCCTCCTGGCCCAGGGCCACAGCAGAGGGCTGTCTGCACATACACGTACACCGGATCCGAGACGACTGCTCCTCCGACTGGAACAGCACTGATCCCGTCCTGCCATCACGCACCTGACACACACACACATTGTTCTTAATGACAACCTGATAAAGGCACATCATAGTACAGTAATACTAGTCTGCACTTGAACTCAAAGAAAACAAACAGTCCTGCTTCAACCAACTCATCTGCTTTTTTTTTCTCATTCATTCAGTCCCTCTTCGTTATTTTCACTCCGGCTCACCTGCAGTCTGTTGCAGTTGTCTGCAGCCGACACTATGATTTCTTCATCATTGAAGAGGACGTCTGAGTCTCTTTTCAGGCAGTCAGCTGAGGAGGTGTGCACCTTCTTAGTCTCCCATAGCTACAAGAAACACAAGACAGGAAAATAGCGTGATATAAAGTTCCACTGAAAGAGCTACAGCCCACAGCTCACCATCAACTTACAGTAGTTTACACAGTCAGCGATGTTGCTTATTAATCTTTTGCCTGACTTTTCATCGTTATGCTGCAGAGACAAACTGGGAAAACTGGCTTTTCACTCCACCTCCAAGTGTAGCCGTTTGGAACAACTATAAACATGTTTGATTTTTATGTGGACAGGCAGCACGTCATACAATTAGTTCTGATTGAGCACAATCCAACCTTTAGGAGCATAATTTGTACTATATTTCAATCTAAAATTGGTTTCTGGTTATTGTTGCTTCCGCGCCCCTATTAGTTCTTACCTGCGGACTTGTCTTGGATTTAAATATTTATTCATTTTTGTTTTGTAAAACACTTTGGAATAGAGTAGCTCACTGGTTTTGAACAGTGCTACAAACAACCTCCTGTTCTATACTGTCACCAAAATAATGACAATTTGGGTGCAGAACGCTACCGCAGCTTTAGTTTGTCATTTAGATTGATGAGCTTACACTTAAAGAATACTATTTATCCAAATAAACTACAATTACCGCCTCACGGTTGTATGCCTCCACCAACCAGTCAAGTTGCAGTTTACATCCAAATCTGTCCAAAATGTCATCACTTCATATTTTTATCCTGTTAAGACATTTGTGTGAAATTGTCATGAATGGCATATGAAATCTTGAGTTATGGCAAAAAAAGTGTTTTGTGAGGTCACAGTAACCTTTGACCACCAAAATCGAAATCAGTTCATTCTCGAGTTCAAGTGGACGTTTGTGCCATATTTGAAGAAATTCCTTCCAGGGGTTCCTGAGATATCGCGTTCACAAGAATGGTCCGGGCGGATAAAGCTGAAAACATTGGCGGCCATGGCTGCCGCCGGCGCATAAAAAAACATGTTTTTATGCAAATAGAGATTTCTTATAATGACTTTGTTTTCAGGCTGTTACATACTGCTTTGTTTAAGGGAGCGATGAGTCAGGACAAATCAGCGAACAACCCATGTTAACATAACCTCAATAATAGAGACAAAAGCCTTAAGCAGCAGCTGCACTGAACTCCAGTATTTCAGTTTCTTTCATAATCCAGTAGCTGTTTATTCTTTATTTATATTGTGGCCTAAAACGGTTCGTATACGATGCTTTCATTCATACAAAATGAAGTTTGATAGAATTTTGCACCAAAAGCTACGACATCATTCCTGAAACAGCTGGCAGAAGGTGAACACAGCGCTGTTGGCTTTCGTTTCACGAGAGGTAATTAGAACAACACTGACAATATCTGTGAGAACTGATAGACTAATGGAGACACAGTACATCACACACACTGAGTCAGTCTTACCCTGACGGTCTGGTCGTCAGAGCAGGAGAGCAGCTGGGAGCCGTCACGAGAGAACTGGACACGTTGGACCCAACTCAGGTGACCACTGCAGTCAGCCATCTTCTTATTGGCCTCCAAGTCCCACAGCTGCAACACACACACACACACACACACACACGGACGCTTATTCACCAGTATATCATTACTTTTAGACACCCTCAGTACAGTAAGCACAGTAAACAGTTCAGAAATGCGGAAAATGGGTCAGAAAGAGAAGAAATTACGCATAAAAAACCCTAAAATAAAATATTAAATCAGAAAAAAGACATTAAATATACAGTGTGATTGTGTGTATGTATGTATGTATTATACCTCCACCGCGTAGTTCGAGAATG
The DNA here is from genome assembly GCA_916700685.1 of Adelosebastes latens. Taxonomy (NCBI): domain Eukaryota; kingdom Metazoa; phylum Chordata; class Actinopteri; order Perciformes; family Sebastidae; genus Adelosebastes; species Adelosebastes latens. The sequence goes on from CAKAKR010059886.1 coordinate 3,856, forward strand.
CGATTGCCAGCAGGTTACTAGTGGGACAGGCGTGACAGTACTGCACTATGCTCAGACGATTCGTTCTGATCTCCAACAACATGTCCGATGTCTCCACGTCAAACACCTGAAAAAGAGCGACAAAAAAAGACAACAAGTCACAGACTGTCAGTCTGGGTGCAATATGGCGTCCTGTTCCACTTCAGGCATATTTAAAAAGCTGCAATCATTTTACAATTGAATTAAAAAATAATAAACTTTGACACATAATGGCATTTGTCTACTCTTTCCACAACATGTACCGTCAACACAACATTAACCTCTCCGACGGCTAGATACTGTCGGTAAAGAGGATAAATATTGCTCCTAAGTTAGACTAAATTTTGGTGAGGAACATTTTCGAAGGGGTCCCTTGACCTCTGACCTCAAGATATGTGAATAAAAATGGGCGGTTTGGGGCAGAAACATGCAGTTTTTTTTAATGCAGTAACTCAGTTTCACTACTGCTGAAGTTCTTCTTACAGCGGCCAAACACCTCCAATTTATGATCCAGACGGATTCATCATTCAGAGCAGATTTGGATGGTTAAGAACGTTTGGTTCATCTGGAGTTGACTTGTCTTAACAGAAAATTAAGAGAAAATATCAGAGAAATTGAAGAGAATGTTGCTGCATGAAGCCTAGTGTTTTCTAAATGACCTCAAACATATCTTTGACATTTTGTACTCATATTGGGCGTGCCGTTGTAAAGGTTGGAGCTACTATAAATCATAGTATGTGTTGTACATATTGAGTGTGTGTATTGAGTCGTACTGCACGATAAAAAGTATTATCTTGTGCAAACTTCCTTCTCCTTGAAGTCAAAGGAAGGAGCTGAGACGTCTCTGCTGGGTTGTTTCTCAGAATACAAACAAATGTAGACGCAGAGGACACAGACGGACTGATTGTAAGACAAGACTGACTGATTTTGGAAAGCTCGGCAGGGGAGGAGCCGCTCACATTTACAACCAGGACACACACTTCTTTAGACTCTCTGGAAGACAAAGACTGTCTCCTTCAATGAAATAACACACCGACATCAAGGACACGGAGGACGAAGTGGACCCTGTTGGATTTGTATCTGTATAGCTGAGACATGTACGACAAGACGGATTCACACCGTCTTTATCACACATTCGGTGCTTCCCACGCAACAACGGCAGCCTGCAGCTCCACTCATTAAAATATGAATATGCCCTTTCAAGCGAAAGCTCACCAGAGCAGCGTTCCTGGCTGCACATATGATGCGTTTGCCGTCAGCGGTCCAGGTGCTGCACTTCACGAGGACCTCTTCGTCACTCTCTGTAAACATGTCTCTCACATTGATCGTCTTCCACTCATTGGCAGACGACACCTGAAATAGCTGCATACGTACGGATACAAAGTTAGTTAGTTACTAGCCCAAATACTTGGGACATCTTTACAAGTATCTAGTTTTATGGCGGTCACCTTAACGGTCCCGTCGTTGGAGGAAGTGGACACATAAGTGTCATCAGGGGAGAAACAGCAGTGGTTGACTGGCTCAAAGTGGCCAAACATGGTGTTCTGGGAGGACGGCTTGTTGAGGTTCCACAGCTGCAGAAACACAGAGAAACACAGTGAGAAAGAGAGATAAAGACAGATGACAAAGAGAGAGAGAGAGAGAGAGAGAGAGAGAGAGAGAGAGAGAGAGAGAGAGAGAGAGAGAGAGAGAGAGAGAAAGAGAGAGAAAGAGAGAGCAGCAGAGAAAGAGGTAGAAACACAACAGTTGCTTGTTCAGTGTTTCCTGTATGTATATTCATTCTGCTGAATTCATGCTAAAATGTCACACAAACTTCATAATTTTTGCCCTTATTGTTCTCCGTGAAGTTTGCTGGAAGTGATGCGGTGCGTTTATGCGGAGTGAGCACTGCGCCAGATACTGTTTAAAAAAATAGCTTTTTAAATGCTACAATGCTCGTCAGCAACCGGTAATTTAGGAGGCAATTTGGTCTTATGTGCTCTGATTAATTTGGCATGCAGCTAACACACTAATCATAATTTAGTTTAAATGAAAACTCAACTCCTCGCATTTGCTCCTGGTTGTGCTTTGCCGCTGTTTTGGAAGAAGGAAATAACGGGAGTAACAGACGAACCAGCTTTAAAAGTGACATATTCTCTTTTTAAATAAGTGCTGTGCGGTGGATCTAACTTGTGCCGATGTGAAGAGTGGTTCGTGTGGATTTCAAAAAGTGGCTGATAAATATTTGGAAAAGTAACTGACAAATATTTAAAGAAACTTTAAAGTGTTAAATTTGAGAACAGAATTTGGTGTGGTAAGCAGTCGACTTTGGGGAAACACTGAACTTAGTACAGTAACTTACAACAGAGTGAAACCAAATACAGAAATGCTGCAAGATGCTTGTGTTTTATCTATTTGCATGTGTTTTCTAAAGTTGCAATGCATTGAAATCTCAGTATATTTTACTCTTTTAGTGCTGCAATGTATGGAAAAAAAATGCACACTGAGAAAGAAGGAGACTGAGCACATAAAGGAGGGAAGGTAATAAGAAAAGCAAATATAGGAAATTTAAATAAGTCACAAGATGGACGGGCAAAACAGACACACTCGCACACCTTGACATTCAAGAACTTGTCGTTGGAGCAGGTGGCCAGCAGTTGGCGATGTGTAGTGTTGGTGAACTGACAGTGGTTGACCTGCTCCTCATGCTCCTCCTCAAAGACCCTCAGCAGCATGGCTCGCTCCACGTTCCACACCTGCAGCAAGACACGGTTTCAAGAGTTTAACGATAAAGAGACAGAAAAAAGTACAAAAAATGCTGAATTTTCTACTTTTACCTGTGTGTGGCTGTAATCAAGTTGGCCACGATGGGTGAGTGAGTGGACGGTTATCTGCTTACCTTGACTTTCCTGTCGCTGGAGCAGGTTGCTAGGAGACGGTCGTCAGGGGAGAAGGCACAGCAGAGCACCTCGTCGTCATGGGCCTGGATCTCTGTGAGCTTCTCACCCGTGTTGCTTTTAAACACCTGAACGTGAAAGCAGTTGCACAACAATATGTTACATATATAACATCATCTAGCAACAAAAGTGGCTCGCCCTCCATGTTTTCCAGTATTTGGTCTCCATGGAAACTATTTGCCCTTCAGGATTTTATTCACATACACCTATACACAGACACTCTGCAATAACAAACATGCTTTGATACCTTGAGTGTCTTGCTGGCTCCACAGGAGGCGATCCTGGCTCCATCCTGTGAGAAGCAGGCGGAGTAGATGGAGCCCTGGTGGGGGTGGATCACCAGACGGGACAGACTCTCTACGCTGCTCTTATTCCTGAACAAAAAACACCACAAATATCAGACCAACCTGGGATACACAGCCTATGATCTCCATTTCTGCATTGGATTTTTGAAAAAATGTATAATAAGGCTGAATATAAAGTAAATATACAGGTTATTGTTGTGTTTACTAGAACTATTTTGCACTGGATGAATCCAAATAGAAGACCAACTGAATGCATTTATCTCCGTAAATTACTTTGAATTAGAGAATCTGTTGCATTTGCATTACTCCATTTACTTAAAGCCCTGACACACCAAGGAGACGCTCGGCCGTCGGCCAGTTTGGGGCCGTCGCTGAGCATCTGTTGCCCTAGTTTTTGCAGTATGTCCCGCACCGTCAGCTCTAGTCTAGTCATGACCTGCTGGTACAGAGCATATACTATATACAGTATAAAGATGGACAACATGACAGCTACTTTTCTGATGTCAGTTTGGTGTGTCTGGGCCTTAATGCATTGAATTTTTCACACAATAACCTTTAACATAACAAAGGTTTCAATGAAAATGAGAGTTGATTTTTGCCAATTTACATGACAGTATGTGAAAATAAAACAAACATCTAATTAGCTATCTCAATATTGCCGCAGAAATCTTCTCCATAACACAGTTTGCAAAAAACTATTTTAAATATATCCATAGATGCCTATGCATCACTTGGTTTTAACATCATTATTAGAACATTCATCAGAAAAACAGCACAGTAAACTATTAGCTTGCTTGCGTACAGCCAGTCGAAGTAGAGTTTCCCCGTGGCGGCCCGGTCCTGTGCTTGCAGCAGAGCCTGTTTGTAGACCTCGGAGGTGTGAGGCTGAGACAGAGCGAGCTGCACCACGTCGGGGAACGGACGCTGCTCCAGCTGGTGGCCGTTCAGAGACAGAAACTCCTGGAACTGACTGCGCACTTCACTGTTCTGGAGGGGACAGAAAATAAGTCTGTTACACTAGCAAGAAACTCATCAGGGCACAACTATTCTTCACAAAGCACTCTAAGCGGAGGAGTTCAATCTTTAAATAATTTATTTGTGTTAACACATTGCTTTGTTTAATAATTAGGGGTTTTGTCCTTATCCTCTTCATTGCTTGTCCTTGTCCTTTTTCTCTTAGGCTAGTCAAGTCAAAAATTTGATTAGAGGTTCTATTGCTCGTGTCAGATAAACCATTTGCCAATTATCAGATCTGCCCGTGCAGTGATGAAAATTGGAAAGGGAACAGGGGACCGCAAAAACATTGAAGGGCGATTAACTTGTGTTTTCAAATGAGATACCAATATGTCTCAAAAACAACTTGGAGGAAGATAATAGAGGGATGATTTAATTCACACATTTTCACAAAGACGACAAGGGCAAGAAAGATGGAAGGACTTCTAAACCTTCATTTTCCCTGAAGAGGGACTCATATCTGGCTAAAGTTCATATTTTAATGACGGAGAATAGACGTCACCTTCACCTGCTATCATTTTCATCTGTGAAAAATCAGCAACTAACATAAAAAAGTAACCACACTCGCTTTGATTCACACATAGTAAAGTTTTGTTGTGTGCTGACCTCTTTGTCCAGAATGGGTCCGTACTCCACATAGTCATTGATGAGGTGAGCTGGACCCATGATCTGGGCCTTGATGCTGACCCAGTCCAGAGAAAACATGAGCGAATAGAGCTCCTAGACAGAGAGACAGAAGAGAGACAGAGACAGAGAGAGACATGGTGAGCAAGAAAGAAAAAGAGATAAGTCACGTCGATACTGTGCAAGAAAGTTATTCCCAATAGTATATACAGTATATGCATATACGTATATCACAGTATGAGAAATACAGGCAAAATAATATCGAAATCGATTTATGGCATGAAAGTAGAGTAAAGTGTTTATACGATTTTTGGAGTTTTTTTATATTTGAAAACCGTATATCAACTAATTGCAATATTGAAAACACACAAAGGCAAAAGGTAACATTTATTCATGCTAAACTTGCACAAATAAACAGTTTTTACTAAAAAAGTTTTTAGTAATTCTCAGTGGCTTCAAGAATAACAAGTTCAAGTTATACAAATAATTAAAATGCTGCCTGTTACATAAATAAAATTGATAGGCTTTTATTTCTCAGAAACTTGCCAATTTCAAAAATAAATTGTGCACAAAATAATACTGTAAAACTGGTATTTTGTGTGATCTTTCAACAAAACACACAATAATGCCTGACACAACTTTGACTTGGTGTGTAGGATTACTGTCCATCAGTAGCAATATCTGGGTTCTTCTGTAGAAAAAAACATTTTTAAAATTTGATTTTTGGAAGTTTAAATTTGATCTAAGAAGATATGAATCTTGATTCATACATGAACGATTTTTCCCCCCACCCCTATGTTCCACTGTTATGCTTTACATCAGGTTAAGCTCTATAATGCCGAACAAGGTTGGTTTTTAAGCACAATTATCACTAGTTATTATTTTAAATGTAAAATAATATGTGTGTGTGTTACCTCGGAGAGGTTGCCTTTGGCCATGTGGTAGGTCAGGAATCTGATCCAGTAGAGACATTCCTCATCTCCTGAGGTGGGAGGAGCGTCTCTGTAGTGCTGCTGGTACTGATGCACCACCTTACTGTGGAGGCTCTGAAACAAAAACATAAATACATATCTGCAAAGTTAACAAAAAGATTCAAATCCAACAGCTTCAGCTCTTGTAAGGTTGCATCCAAACTCACCTCGAGCTGGGTGCGATTCTGCTCCACCAGGAAGTCCAGCTGGAGGTCATGGAGGTAGTACAGGTAGGGTTTATTGTTAGTGTCCACAAAAAGAAGAGACTTGTTGACAAAGTCCTCGAGGATGTCCTCCACCTCCTCCGGCTCCAGGTCCCACAGAACAGACAGCACCTGGAAGAAGGAACAACAAACACTGTAGCCTGAGCATCTTTGGAGAGATGCTCCATTTCCTTGTTTTTCTCTCTGTGAAAGAATATCCTGATAATCCCTCCAAATACTGGAACATAGTGGGGTGTAGGGTTACATCCTGTACAAGCAACATATATGTTTGCTTGTGCATGTTTTGCATGTGTAAGGCCAGTTATGCAGACAGAAAACAGTTTGAGAAATAAAAAGACTTAAGAGGGTCATGTGACCATAGCTCTTGTTGTGCAGCCAAACCTTTGCAGGGATTTTGATGTCCTTCTCTATCACAGTGAGGTCCTTGTAGAGCTCTCGATGTTCGTCAGGTAGGACTTCAATGCTCGCCGCCATGGCCTGGTCGAGGGCGTCGTAGTCGTAAGACGACGACTTCCTTATACGCTTGAACTGCTTCTGCTGCAGCTGGTGGAGGTAGTAGCGCCAGCGGTTGGGTTTCTCTTTGAGCAGAGCCCCGATCAGGGACACCACCAGAGGGGAACCTGAGACGGTGGCACAGAGAAGCAGAAAAGTGAGCAAAGGCATTATAGCCCCACAAAACACAAGATGTGAACCTGCAACTTACTTATATTTTCTGATGCTGTTAATGGGTCATTTACATCACCAATATACAGTAAGTACATGCAGAATTAAATCAATCTTTGTTTTCTTTTATAATCCTTTGAGAAACATCAAAATATTTTAGACCTACGGTATACGCCAAATTGTATATGTAACAATACCTGTTATTGATATTGTGAAAAGAATTACAGATTGCATGTATAGGATGTTTCAGTTTACAGACCTTTGCATTCTCTGACAATGCTGCGAGCCTCCTCAGGAAGTCCCCGGAGTTCAGTTTTAGTGTACAGAGCGAGGATCTCCATTCCCTTGTTTTCATCCAGACCACTCGCCACTTCCACCTCATATTTGGCACCTACAAAATACAAGCACAAGCACAGACTATAGACTGTATATAAGAAGTGGACGTAGTCACTGTGACGTCACCCATTGGTTTGGTGACTACGGTTTTGAAGCCTCGATTTCGGCATTTTGTCCGTTGCCATCTTGTTTTTTTGCGTGACACGAGAGGGTGGAGCTAAGTACAACCGAACACTGAATATGACATTTTTAGGCGACCAAAATGTTACATTTAACTTTCATGAACTGAAAACACACTGTGAAAGGGTTAAAGTTGTAAGATCTGGGACAACTCCCGGACCGGCCAACGCTGTGGTAGCGACCTGTCAATCACAAGGAAGCCACGCCCTAGAGCATACACTGCTTTATGGTCTGTTTGACTCTAAATGGGACCATAATCTACTAAATGAACATCATGCTGTATTGAAGAAGACTTGAAACTAGCGATTGAGACCATAAACTCATGTTTACAATGTTTACTGAGGTAATAAATCAAGTGAGAAGTAGGCTCATTTTCTCATAGACTTCTGTACAATCAGACTTCTTTTTGCAACCAGAGGAGTCGCCCCCTGCTGGCAATTAGAAAGAATGCAGGTTTAAGGCACCTCTGCATTGGCTTCACTTTTCTGATCCCGGAGTTGTCTACTGGTACCTACAGTTTTGTAGGCACAACAGTCTTTTCCATTGTAAATAAAAAATAAGGTTAATTAATTCAAATTTGCAAGTGTATATAGAGTCCAGAGTAAAAATAATAGGGCACATACCACTAACAGAGTCAGCGAGGCTTCTGTTTCTTGTGGTCAAAAGTATCCGACAGTGGATATCAAACGCCTTCAGCACTGTGCTGTCCCAGATGTCATCAAGAATCAGCAGAGATCTGAAGCCCAAACAGACGCAGACAAGTGATCAGAGACAAGAAAACTATGAAACAGTGTTTACCACAGCAGCACCTACAGTGGCTAGTGTTTCGGCAGATTAACACACAAAAGTTTTAAGCTCTTTATAGAATCACTGCATGTAGACACAGTTGAATAAAAACAGGAGATAAATGTATCATCTAGCGTCCTTGCAGTTATTAGCATTATACAGCAATATCATTTCTATTCCGGTTCAGGTGTCCAACTGTATTTTATCATTTGCAGTAAATATCCAAATTACATTTATTGGAACATTTCCCAGAACCAAATTTACTGCCATCATTTATATGTGTTTGGTTCAATAAATACACATAAACTTGTCTTTTAATTTGGAGTAATGCCAAACATGGTTTTCATGTTTTTTTCCTTTTCTTATCACTTTTTATTTTATTTTAAAGGAACATTATATAACATTTCGGGGGATCTATTAGCAGAAATGGAATATAATTAGGGCTGCAAAAATCCTAATCACAATTATTTTGGTCAATATCAAGATCATGATTATTTAACACGATTATTCATTGACTTTGGAGACATCATGCTTTTAGAAAGAACATTTTGTAGCCTACATTTTTAAGTTAAATGCATCAATCTGGTGTATTTTGAGAGCAAAATGAAGAGGCTGGATTTATGAAGAACTTTGTGCTCTAGTAAACAATTTAATCATAAACATTGCAGCACAATAATCTTTTATCTTGGGTTAATCGTCAGTTATCTTGTTTTCATAATCATTGGAAGCCCAAAACGTAATTGAAATTCAATTAATTGCACAGCCCTAACTATAATATTCATAACTATGTTTTCATTAGTGTATAATCACCTCAAACTAAGAATCATTGTGTTGTCGTTACCTTAGAATTAGCCCTTCATATCTACAGCAACATGGCGGGTCACTTTGTGAAGAGGACCCGCCATGTTGCTCCGCCATGTTTCTACAGTAGCCCAGAACAAACCAAACACTGGCTCTAGAGAGAGCCGTTCACGTTTTTACGTTACCTGAAGGCCACCGTAGTTCTCCAACACGCTTGTGAAACTGCGGTAACGCCTCAGAGTGTAAAACCATGGTACCGCCAGCTGCCGTCTGACTTCCGTTGCTCCTAAAGTAGTGTTATTATGGTAAGGATGGCCTCTGAGAGAGGTGAACGGCGTTCCCACGGTTTTGCACTCTGTGGCTCACGTTAACGCAATTTTGGAAAGGGAGGAGTGAGCGGAGGGATACTCAGTTGGTGGCTAATGATTTTATTTTCTTGTAGATACTTGTCTAAAATAAAATAAAGCAGTGGTATCATGTAGTTGTTGCTGCTAGCTGTTCTCCATATTGCTATTTGTTTTGTATTTATTGCTTACAAGCCCATTTGCCTTGCGTTGCAGTCGAATTTGAACAACAGTCATATCTGAACATGTAGTAACCTTGGATATTTGCGCAGCGTGAGGAAGCGCAGGCGCTCCTTGGCCTCGTCCAGAGAGTTGGGGGGCCGGTGGAGGGACTGGGAATCCAGGCTCTGCTCCAGACGGAAACACAATGACTGGATCTTCACTAGCAAGTCTGGTTTGTCCAGCTGGCCGATGGACAGCCAGTGGATCCCTCCGGGAAAGCACTCTGCAGATGGAGGAAGAGGAGATGGAGGAAAGAGGCATGTCAGAGAGGCAAGAGGTGAGAAGAACTGACAATCAGGGAATGAAAATCAGTCCAAGATTACTACTATTTTTTAATGCTTTTTCTTTCCATAGGGTCAAAATAAGGTATGTCGATAGTTAGTGTCAGCCAGTCAAAGCTGATTCACCTTCGATGAGTCCGTGGTGTCGGACAGCCTCAGCAGCCATGACGGATTTGCCCGAGCCAGCCATGCCGAAGACGGTGACCCAGCCAGGCTCTTTCTGCAGCCGGTAGAGTTTCTCCCGGACGCGGTTCACAAGTTCTGGTCTGTTGACAAACACCACGGGTCTCTGTGGTACGCCGCCTTCACTGAGCACCGTCTGGACTGTTGGACAAACAGGAAAGGGATTGACAGACAAGACGTAAATCAAAAGGGCGAATAAATTCAATAAGTGTTGAAGTTTTCACTCTTCTACTTAAACAAAATGAAATGGTAACATACTTTTTTACCTCATGATGTACTGAACTACTGTAGTAACCCAACATATCTGACCAAAATAGCACATTAAATGTTTTTCTCCAACTCTCAAGGACTCCCACGACAGCACAACCTCCATTCTCTCTATTAGTCTGGTGAAAACACCCACAGCACCCCTTTCTCACCATAGGGTGTGTAGCCATTAGCGGAGCTCTTGTGTGCATCGGGTAACATGCGCGGTATGTCATCGTAAAGCAGATTGGCCAAATCATTGTATGCCTCATTGACCAGGGCATTATAGAAGGAGATGTAGGCCTGGTTGTCCTTCCTCAGCAGTAGCTCCAGCAGAGCCACAGCCTGATCCTTCCTGGTGGGCTGAGAGAGAGAGACAGAGAGATAGTAGAGATTAAACGTCGCTTCATTATATGCATTTTACATGCTGCTATTTTGATGATTCTCATATGAGCTGGTGAAAACATCCATGATTTGTCATATTTGAGACAGAGCAAGTTTTTAAAAGGCATATGTATGTTTTCTTCACAGTATATAACAAACAATGTATACAAATATCTGAAACCCACCATGTAATACATAGAAAATGCTCACCTGCGTCTTGACCCTCTCCTCCTCATCTACAGTCAGCACACCGTCACTGATCATGTGGTCCATCAGGTAGGACGGCTTGATGTCCTCCTCCAGTCTGTGGCGAAAGCGCAGCAGACAGCTCCGTGCCCCTTCCTCCAACGCCATCTCTTCACGACACGCCAACCATGCAGGGTTCCTGTTGCACTGCAGATACATGGAAGTTTGATGAACTTCAGTGATTATACACTTCATAGCCAAAAGTATGTGGACGCCAACACTTTACAGCCACGTTACAACATTTAATTCCAAAACCATGTACAGTTATAATCCATGACAGCCTCTACTCTTCTGGGAAGGCATTTTCACGAGGAACATGGCTGCAGGTATTTTCTCCAGTTCAGCCACAAGAGTATTAATGAGTTCTGCTGATGATTGTTGAAACAGCAAATACGCCTCTGTCTTTTCTACTCTGACAGTCAAGTTCTTCCTCACCAAACTGGGAAAGCTTTACGTACCTCACTTTGTGCACAGGGTCAATGTCATGCTAAGACAGGAAAGGACTTTCCCCAAACTGTTGCCACACATCTACAATATCCTTTTGTGCTGTAGCATTAACCTGCAAACATGCAACATGCATTAACAAAATCCCAGGTTCAGGACCTTTTTTTGCATGTATATTTTCCCAAAAATACTTTAAAAATGACATACTTGGAGCTGAAATGATTTGCTGATTAACTGAGTGACAGAAAATGAGACAGAAAACTACTTCTTCACTCCATAACAATCCGACAGCCGCTATTCTGTCTTTCAGAGGTTGTAGCGGGCTCAGTCTTAAAGCTAGAGTGAAGATACTGGTATCATATGAAACTAGAAAACCTAAGGATCGATTGGTACCAACCATGTCATGTTTGCTTGTCGGGAAGAACGCTGAATAATGTTCCAAAGTTCCGCCTAATTTTGGCGAGGAAAAACTGTCATGGCCATTTTCAAAGGGGTCCCTTGACCTTTGACCTCAAGATATGTGAATGAAAACTCTGAGATGAACAGGGTGAAAACTGTATGTTATTAGATACAAATTTGCGGTTGAAGAAGGTATTAAACCGCAATATATTGCAATATATCTTATCGCAATATGTTTAAAATCGCAATAAGATCGTATCGTGAATTAAGTATCGTGATAATATTGTATCGTGGGGACTCCGGTGATTCCCACCCCAACATAAAATACACAAAAGTATACAGACACTTCTATTTGGACACTTACTTGTACAACACCTCTCTAGGGGGGGACAAAGGAGGACGGTCTGCAGGACAGATAATAATGCACTACACTAATTTTTAACAGTCTCTTCTGCACTATATTCACTTTTTTAATAGTCGTGTATCACAGCTGTTACCCTGCACTATATTCAGTTTTAACAGTTTTCTTCATCTCCTTGTATTTTTATATCTGGTATATTTTTTTGTACTTTGCACTACTAACTTTTTTACTGCCTTTTTACTAACATATTTTGCACTATGGAACTGTGATGCTGGAAACTTGAAGGGATTAATAAAGTTACTATCTATCTATCTATCTATCTATCTATCTATCTATCTATTCCCACCCCAACCTAAAATTCACACAAGTATACAGACACTTCTATTGTACTTGTAACAATGAGTCACAAACACAAATACAAAAAGAGGAAGGAAGGAAGAAAGTGAAAATACAAGAGCTTATCAGCTGTTCACAGAGGACTCACCAAGGTTAAAAATCTACAATACAGAGGTGACATATACCCAGATTAAGCAGCAAAGTAATACAGTCAAAGATTAGATAGGTTACCCACCTGGTTAATATAAGGTTTATTGGTTAATTTCTCCTGAATAGCATCAATAAAATGGTGAGTGAGCAGTGCACAGCTACTTTAACAGAGCTCTGTAATGTCTGTCATTCAATGTGAAAGTGCATATCTAGCCTTTACTGCTTGCTATCTAGCCACTGACACTCTTTCCTCATTTCAATACTTGTCCAGACAAGTTTACTCACTCTGATTGACTAAATGAAACAAAGAAAACCAGCAGATACTCACGAAAATCTTCTCTTCTTTTTCTGAGGAAGGTATTTATTAAGCTGTGTATGGTTGTAGCTCACGTTTTAAAGAATCCAAGTGAGTATAAAAGGCAGTTTATTCCTCTGTTAAAGGTGTTACTTACACACCCAATTTCGAAATAAGTGAGCTTCCTGGTTCACAACAACAACAACTATGTGAAGCAGCGAATGGCGTGGCCGGATTTGTACCACATGGCTGGTGACATCATGCATTTCACGCATCTGTGTAACTGGGCAAACTGATGCTGCGTTCATGACTACTCCTCTGCTCGGAAATAAGTGTGTTCACTCATTTACATGCTTTTTTTCCCTCTCACATTACTTTAGCCATTTATTAATCTGTAATTAGTTTAACCAAATGTTACTGTGCTCAGCACCTTTCTTACAAATTCGTGAAACAGCCTAAATGCCTTATATGTACAAAATTTCTCTCGGAATCCAATTTTCTTTTGATTGAAACTACTGAATTGCAAGATTTTCGGACTACATCTGAAGGTAACATTACTGCCTAGTGACAGCAAGACATGACAGCATGTTGTTTATTTCACAGTACAGTGCAATGCACTGATAATGCCATTATAAGAAGCCATAAATAGATTAACCCTTTTTATACGTTTTTTTATAGATGTTTATTATTTTAATGCAGTCTCTGAAACATGTAAATAATAAGAAAGGTTTGTCTATCATACATCATTATAAATATAAAAAATATAAAAGATAATACAATATAAAATATAAAAATACAATAAGTATATTGATGAGATGACAGTTTTGCCAGATTACAGTTTTCCAGATTATTGCACAAAGTGTCCGTCAGATAATTATATAATTATTGCACAACATCATATAATTATTGCACAGAGTGATCAGCATATGTTATTGCACATATCCGTAACAGTAGAAATGCCATTATAAGTAGCCATAAATAGATTAACCCTGTTTACAAGTTTTTTTGATAGATGTTTATTATTTTTAATGCAGTCTCTGAAACAGGTAAATAATAGGAAAGGTTTGTCTATAATACATCATTATAGATAATAAAGATAATATTAGTTACTTGAAATTAATTTGGTCCTTATTTAATAAGTAAGGAGATAAATCTCACGTTTTTTCCAGATTGTTGTTCAAAACTTCCCTCCTAACTTTAACCGTAGCATGTAATCAGTTATGTTCATGGCAAAAATCACGTTTTCTAAAATTATGAATGTTTGATTTATTCCCTGTAAATATAAATAATCCCTCTGCCCTAATATTATGTATTTATGGTTTAATGTTCCTTCATATACTTCACTTTTTATGTCTATTTTGTTCTATACATTAAATGTATAGAGCAAATTAGATAAGTACATTTTAATAATTCAATAGCCTTAGCTAGAACTAGAAAAAGATTATCTATAATGTTAGATTATGTTATCTATATCTACACAAGCGTTGACAAGCCAACATTCAGTAATGTTTATGTAAAATATAATATTTGTTCTATATCATGTTTTGGCAGTACACACACATCATTTTGTCAGAGCACTTCCTCAAAAAAATGAAGACGTGGTCATTTTTCTTTTTAAAGTTTTATTATATTAACTGTGGTACAGAAGAAATGAACAACAAGTTCCCACACTTTCACTTAAACCTTTGTAAAAAGTACATAACACAGCTTTTCTGTGTGCATCAGTGGATCCACATGAAACTTTTGGACACAAAATCACTTTGAGTTCAGCACCTTTCATTTCCCCACAGGTTCTAATAGCCAACACAGCAATACTGTAACTACAGTACCTCAAAATGTAACAAACATAGCAACTAAATCAATAAAACAAGTATTCCATTGGCAGAGAATAAGCAAAAGTATAGAACAAACAACAAGTGACAACTAGTTACTCAAGTAAAAACAAAGCTATTCATGCAGAACATGGTTATATCTTTTTTTTTGCAAAGTCAAAAACCAAAACAATATTTTTTATTTCTACATCTATTTTTTGCTGCTTATTAACACTAGTGGATTAAAAAAAGAATACATCAAGTTCAGTTCTCTGGCTGATAAACACTTTAAAAGGGAGAACAATCAAAAGGACTTACTCCACTGAAAAAGGGCTTTCTCATGATTTGCATTAATATGTTCAAAGATGGTCATAGTTAACTATATAGTTACCTTAACAGATAAATAACTTGTTATACATAAGGAATCTGATGTGCTACTTTTCTAAATATATAAGCGTCTTCCTCTTTGCTTCATAAAGCTTACTGTATGCTTTAGACAAACTAACGTTTTGCCCTTTTCCCCTCTCCACAATAACAGGAGTCTGACTACAGACACATTTACAATGTAGGGGTCACGATTAGGTTCAGAGATGGATCACTGTAACACTGGCTTTATGGTTTTTAGGGCATTTCTCACAAAAGGATGCAGGTCTCATTAAATGTCTACTGCATGGCGCCTACACGGCAGTGCCTTCACTGCTAAATGTAGTTATCACTATATTTACAAAGCGATGAAGGTAACTCCCACTATTGGAGTACATTAGCTTGTGCGAAGCAGTTGTACTGCCTAGCTACTGTACCTCCTTAGCTTTAGCAATGCCTAGTAGCAAAAAGACTCCTCAGACTGCGCACGAGCCAAACTTTGGTTTTAATTGGAGGTGACCGAGTCCTGAGCGGTGTCCTGAGGAGCTGCTGGTGGGCTGCTGCTGCTGTGCGTCAGCTTCCTGAAGATATCTGCGTAGAAAGGTCCATAGACACTCTTGTTGTAGTTGACCAGGGAGAGGAACTTTGCTCCCATCGTTGCTAGTTCAGGCTTGATAGCGGTCAAGCCAGCTGGTACCTGTTCGAGTTTGACCTGGGGTTTAGGGTCAAAGACGAGTGTCACGAAGTACTGCTGCACACGATCCTCTGCAAAGAAGAAGGGGAAATGACAGGTCAGAGAATGCCAAACAAACCTCCATGTTTGAGTAAAAAGGAAAACAATTGTCCAGCACAAGGCTCAAATAAGCACACAGTCACTCCTGCTCATTCTATCTTACCAACGAGAGCGCGGATGGGATTGTCCTTCTGGCTGATGCTGCAGATCTGGCCTGTGAGGGTGGCCTGCAGCGCCGGGGTCAGGGCAGGATAGCTCCGCTCTGTTAAAGACTTGTTGAGCTCACAGCAGATCTGAGCACTGACGCCCTCTAGTGCCTCTTCTAGGTTAAAGTGTCTACAGATACAAGGAGAGGAGAGTTCTGGTTAGAGCTCCTATTTCATGTCAAGTAGTTAGTAAAAAACCCGTGACAATCAGTTGTATGTTTGAATAATGTGACTGCGTATTAGGGCCATTGTAGGAAAAAAAAATTTTAAATTACGGA
>CAKAKR010059890.1:0-19786 GCA_916700685.1 Adelosebastes latens
TTTTTTATTTTATCGACATACTATACTATGACTTTTTTCGACATACTATACTATGACTTTTTTAATTTTTCAACATACTATACTATGACTTTTTTAATTTTTCAACATACTATACTATGACTTTTTTAATTTTTCAACATACCATACTATGTCTTTTTTTCAACATACTATACTATGACGTTTTAAAAAACATTTCGAGAATACTTTGCTATGACTTTTTTCCGAAATACTATATAATGACTTTTTTTTTATTTTTTCCACCTACTATACTGTGACTTTTTTTTTATTTTATTAACGTACTATACTGTGACTTTTTTTATTTTATTAACGTACTATACTGTGACTTTTTTTATTTTATTAACGTACTATACTGACTTTTTTTTTATTTTTCAACATACTATACTATGGCTTTTTAAAAAAAATTTCGACACACTATGCTATGACTTTTTTTCGGCATTCAATACTATGACCTTTTTTATTTTATCGACATACTATACTATGACTTTTTTCGACATACTATACTATGACTTTTTTTGTTTTCTTCATACTTAACTATGACTTTTTTTCGACATTCTATACTATGACTTTTTTTATTTTATCGACATACTATACTATGACTTTTTTCGACATACTATACTATGACTTTTTTTGTTTTCTTCATACTTAACTATGACTTTTTTTCGACATTCTATACTATGACTTTTTTTATTTTATCGACATACTATACTATGACTTTTTTCGACATACTATACTATGACTTTTTTAATTTTTCAACATACTATACTATGACTTTTTTAATTTTTCAACATACTATACTATGACTTTTTTAATTTTTCAACATACCATACTATGTCTTTTTTTCAACATACTATACTATGACGTTTTAAAAAACATTTCGAGAATACTTTGCTATGACTTTTTTCCGAAATACTATATAATGACTTTTTTTTTATTTTTTCCACCTACTATACTGTGACTTTTTTTTTATTTTATTAACGTACTATACTGTGACTTTTTTTATTTTATTAACGTACTATACTGTGACTTTTTTTATTTTATTAACGTACTATACTGACTTTTTTTTTATTTTTCAACATACTATACTATGGCTTTTTAAAAAAAATTTCGACATACTATGCTATGACTTTTTTTCGGCATTCAATACTATGACCTTTTTTATTTTTTCAACATAATATACTATGACTTTTTTTCCGATCTACTATACTATGACGTTTTTTCAACATACTATACTATGTCATTTTTTTACTCTTTTGTCAACATACTATACAGACTTTTTTCCCGACATACTATACTATGACTTTTTTGGATCTACTATAGTATGACTAATTTTTTGACATACTATACTATAACTTTTTTTTTTTACTGTTTTTTTTTACATACCATTCTATGACTTTTTCCAAAACATTTTTCAACGTACTTTACTCTGACATTTTCTAGAGATACTTTACATTGATTTTTTTCAAGACATTTTTCAATATACTATACTATGACTTTTTTTCAACAAATTTTTCGACACACTATTCTATGACTTTCTTTATGGCATAGTATACTGACTTTGTCATGGCATAGTATACTATGACATTTTTACTTCTCTGGACTTCTACGCTGTAGCAAATGCCACTATTTAAAAATATGACTGACTCAAATATGACTCACTGTTGTGTTTTTGAAGCATTTATATTGTCCGTTGTAAGCACACAAACAAATCCAAACACACCAATACATTTCTTTTGTTCAGCTGAAATAAATGAGACAAGATGAGAAATCATAAACTAATTTCATAAATATTGCCACCTTCATTGACTATTCTGCATATTACTGGATACCACTGTCAATTTATCACTACTCTTAGAAATGGGTATAGAATTCATTAATCTAGCGGTACACATGATACTAACACAACAGTGAGTATGACGAGATGCAAGAAGATTTCAGAAGAGGATAGTGATGCAAAAACAAAAAATGATGTGGGCTAAACAGTTTGTGATGCAGGTGAAACATTTTTCGTGACACAAAACAGTCAACATGCACGAGACAAATCGATCTTCTCTTCAGTCAGCAGCTTGAACCTCTTTACTTCTTGTCTTCTCTAGGAATTTGAGCTGCAATCCAGTAACATACCGTAAGTCAAGATACAAAGGCCTTGATGAGTTAATTGCACAAATTTAAAAGATATAGCAGAATATTCATAAGCAAATACAAACACTATTTTCAACAGTATATCACTACTTGTGGATTTTTTTTTTTTAATCTAAAATCGTATGACATAAACCTGCAATATTTGTTGTCTTCTAACTTGTTCGCAAACCTATTTACATATTCAGCATACTTGTGTGATTTTTACTCTCTTATCTCTGTTTTTGGTCTCCACCAATGACTGCTTCATGGCATTGTTATGCCATACTATACCATGACTTTTTTTGGCATAATATACAAGGTTTTATGGCATTATATAGTAAGACTTTTTTTCATAACATTTTCAAAATACTATACTATGGATTTTCAATGACATTTTTCAACATACTATACTGTGACTTTTTCATGACATATACCACACCATAACTTATTATGTCATATTATACTATGACTTTTTTGGCAGACTATACTATGATTATTTTCATGATATTTGTCGACCTACTATGCTATGACATTTTCCGACATATTATACAATCAATTTTTATTACATACTATACCAGGACTTATTTCATGACATTTTTCAACATACTATACATAACTTTTTTATGACATACTATACAATAAATAAGAACTATAACATTATGTCGACATGGTTCGACATACTATAACCTTCCTATGATAGTTTTTGACATTCTATACGATGATTTTTTTCATGACATTTTTCAACACACTATACTATGACATTTTCGACATATAATACTATGACCTTTTTTTTTTGTATTTTCATGTTGTTTTTTGAAATTTTTCATCATAGTACAGTGACTTTTTTATGACATTTTCGACATACTATACTATGACTTTTTATCACATACTATATTATCACTTTTTGGCATCTTTCGAGATACTATACTATGACTTTTTTCATGACATTTTTCGACTTTTATACTATGAGTTTTTATGACATTTTTCAACAGTGTTGAGACTTTTTTGGGATTCATTTGGTTTTACTGTAAATTCTGCAATTCTTTCGGGGAAATTTCTATTTTTCCATGATCACAAACAATTTCTTGGAAATTAGGAAACCTGTAAAATAAAGCTTTACCCATTTTTACATCACATATTCAATCTGTTTTAGAGATCCCACTACAGGAAAAATAATCGCTATAATTTAACCTGTTTAATTTTGTTTATTTATTTATTTTTTACATTTCTATTTTATATTGTCTTTACACTAAATTGTGTTTTTCTTTATAAAAGACTGGCATTCATTTCATGTGGACTTTCATGATGAACTGTTTTTTTATATATAAAAAGGAGGGGAAGGAGATGAAGTCTCTAAGTGAAAAAGAGGACACATGCATTTCTGTCTTTGCACCACCCATTAGGATACTTACGGCGGACCTCCACTTTACACTCCACTATGTCTTCTCCGCTGTCGTTGACTGCTTTGCACATATACACTCCTCCATCGAATGTACAGGGCTTACGGATCTCCAGCGTCAGAACACCTTGTTTACTGAGCATCCGGTACTTGGCTTCATTTGAGATGTCCATCTTGTTTTTGTACCAGGTCACTTTGGGCTAACAAGGTAGGACAATGTATTACAATATGTCAGGTGATACTTTTCACAATCTGCAATACTCTTACAACTGCACAATTATGCCATAATGTAGTGTTAGTCCATTAGTAACAACCATAATCACTCAGTGTATCTGGTGGATACTGTTTCATTGAGGATAGGGTGTTTATTACTTGCTACTAATCCCCAAATGTCTGCATAAAGAGGTGTGTGTGTGTGTGTGTGTGTGTGTGTGTGTGTGTGTCTCAGAGGGTTATAAGTATAGGTTTCTGTTGGTTTAGGTGTATTTTGCCTTTGCTTTTATTCTTTGTTGTTGCATTTTACTCAGTTATTCTGTATTTTTGAGTAATACAGATATTTAAGCATGACAATTCATTGTTGGTCCTCAACTGTACGGTTAATACACTATTACTATTACAAAAACTGCATTCATTTGATAATATTTTTGTTTTCGGGTGTGATTAAATCTGTGATTGAATTTGAACACAAACATCTGTTGCATATTATGTGATGACCCTACTGACCTTTGGTATGCCTCTGACTGAGCAGCTGATGGTCGTGCTGTATCCTGCTATGATAGACCGGTTCACCAACGGATGTGTGAACTTGGGAGCCTGTGAGAAGTCGTGTTCCTTGTAGGTGGGCGGCTTGTACTCGATACCTGAGGTGACAGACAAGGTATTGTTTTCTTCAGGACATAAAATCAGAACCATAACTGCTTTGTAACAATTACAGATGTGCGTTTGGAGCCCACCGGTTTTCTGGATGTAAGCGCTGTCTGGTGTGTCGCAGGGCTCTAGGCTGAGGCCGACCATGTTGGTAGCAAAGACTCGGAAGACATATTCATTCCCCATGATGAGGTCAGATGCGACGCAATTGGTTCGCCTGTATTGCTCGTAGACTGTAAACCACTCCTTCATAGGAATCACAAACACATGTTTCAGAATCTTTTTTTTTCCAATTCAATATACAGTAGAGTTTATGTTGTACAGGTAGGTAATGGAAAATGTGAATAAATGATTGGAGAAACAGCTTCCGTACATGGGGGTGGAGGCATGAGTGGTCAACAGCCCTTTACAACACCGTCTCTATGTGTATTAGTCCTACATACATGTTTACTACTACATTTTACAACACTTTCTGTATCTAGTTGGAGGGCTGGATTAACTTCCCTGAAAGCTGCACCTGATGATGTAAATATAAAATGTATTAACTGTGAAAATTGTACACTTTACCTGGCTTGTACGCCAAGCACTATAAATGAAATGTTTGTGTAAATACAGTATGTAGTGAGAAATGGGGTAAGGTTGATGGTGAGCTGAGTGGGGAGCTGTAAATAGGGAGCTCATTTATTTATTTCTCTCTCTTATAATGTTAAAAACATAATATAAAACAACTTAGTAATAATATAAAGGCAGAATAAGGTTAATCAAATCAGATTTCCTTATTTCAGTCATAAAGACTTACATTCATTGACACAGTTTAAATTGAATCCGCTGTTTATTCACCGAGTCTAATTAAATTTGCCGATTAAAATAAAGCAAACAACATCATACAATAATATTCTGGAGACATCACTGATTTGATTTCAAAATTCCTTCATAATCTACCTAAAACTAAAGGAGTTGTGTAATTGCTCACAGTTTAAATGTATCTGTTTAGGTACAAGAATGAAACAGGATATGGGCAGATTTTAACAGCATCAGCTGTTATCTCTGGCATCTAACAGGTACACAGTGCATTGTTATTGGTAACATGATAATCAGCATCCCCAAGCTTGCTATAAAGAGATGCAAGTGAAATTAATTTGATCTAATAATGACTACAGTGAAACATGAACTGTCAGCCGAGCCGGGCAGGAGAACAAGGGCCTTGCATCACCGTACAGACAATCCGGACCAGGTCAAGGCTACGAGGATAAGATTAGGACATTCCTGGCCGACATCGTTGCTGGCAGCTCGAGGTGGAGGACGGTGCCAGTTGGAGGTCTTGCCAACAGGCCCATAATGCATCGCTCCTGGCCCACAGAGGAGACTGTGTGCTCAGCATTGGCTGATTACAGTTTATGTGTCACAAGGGAGGCTAAAATATCCTTCTGTGTCCATGCAGCATTCAGCCCCACACATGTACAGGCACACTCATTCATGTCGATAGAAAGGGACGTTTGCAAATGTGCTACAAATGTCCACTCAGTTCCAAGTAACCGTGACCTGACTTGACGCTGGAATTAGGCTAGGTCCAAAATACTTTCAAATTAATTGGGTTGGGTAGTGTCAATATGTCTAATATTATAGTGGAAATTGTGCTTTTTGAGGCAACAAGTTAAGGGAAAATGTCATTTATTGCTACTCATTTCAACTGCAGCTGCTCATTATTTGGTGGCGCAACATGCTAACATCAACATTTGGATTTAAAAAAAATCTATTCATCTAAATTAGGTTCAAGTAGGTTTTAAAACCACCCTTTTGAGCTCAGGTCCAAAATGTTCCACCCCTAAAGACCTCTAATATCATATGAACATAAATCTGTAAGACGGTTTCTTCTGGCTAATTGCTGTAAAGTGATTTAATTAGCATAACAATTGCCTACCATCAACAAATGACACTTGTATTCATCTTCATTTGAATGTAATCTAAAAACAGATGTAAGCTTTGCTGCTAGCACCCAAGGGTGTAGAGTCTCACCATGGTCTTCTTGTCAGCTTTCTGAATGTTGTAACCAGTTATTTCACAGTTACCGTTGTCCTTCGGCGGCTTCCACTCGAGTGCCACATTGAAGCCCCAGACATCCATGATCTTCAGTGCCTTAGGGGGCCCTGGGAGATCTACAAAGGAGAAATATGAATTGCGAGTAGCCGCCCACTACATAGAGTTTTTATTCCTAATAATAATTCCCTAGTTAATACCAACAGCCAGCTCTCAATGTGTTCAGTCCTGCTTACCAACAACCTGCAGTGTGATACTGGCTGTGTCTTCAATGTTCTCAATCTGGACATGGAGATCGTACTTCCCTGAGTGTTTTCTCTCTGTCTTGCGGATGAAGAGGATCGTATCCACATCGCTGTTTCTCACACTAGCGAATGTGGGGCTCAGAGGCTCCCCGTCTTTGCTCCATGTGACCTTTGGCCTGGGCTTTCCCTGTATCCCAGAAAAGACAAAGAAAGGGTTTCATTTCAGGATGCGTTCGGTCACAAAATACAGATAATTTTTCGAGGAAACATTGTCGTGGAAAAGTGGCTGTAGTCACTACACCACATCGGAAAACAGCCTTTTCTGTGGCGCCACCTTCAGAGCAAACTTTACATTTTTTACCCCACTGCTGGTCAGGATCTAACAATAATGAAGGAGCCTTTTGAGTTTTCATATAGATACAGATATGACAATATATACAATGAGAGTGTAGAAACTTATCAGCCAGTTTGTCAAGCAACGTAACATTACATTAACCGTGATAGAAAATTTTACCCAAATTGTCGACCCCAACGGTTACAACCAATCGTACTGTTCCTCTTTTGATGATTTTGAAGTCAAACATCAAAAACACAACAAGACATGTTCTTGGCAGCACGTATACAGAGAAAGCCAAAAGAACGACATGCGTCAAAACATTATATATGCATCCACATCATTTCAGTTAATATATTTAATTTAGAATACATTTCGTAGCAGATAGCAGAAGAAAGAAAAGATAATTTTTTTCTGCATCTCGCAGACATAACGAAGTTACTGGTTAATTTTGTTTCGTATGTGAATAGCAACTCAGTCTTTGAGCATCGTTCATGTTTCACTCTGGTGTTTACACTGTATAAAGACATAAGTAAAGCATCTTAGTGTTTGAATTATGATTTAGTAAAGGTATACTGTATACTGCACCTGGAACTGAATCACAATGTTGACATTTTCTCCAACTTTCTTGATGAGGGTCTGGCGGAGATTTCTGGGGAGCCAAATTTTAGGGCGTTCTGTGAAAGAAGGGTGAAATGTTTGGCTATATGACATGTATTGGTCCAAACTGAAGGAGCAGAAAGCCTTCAATCTATATATAAATACTCACGCATTATCTCTCTGATGGTGACGGGCTGAGCCAGACTGCAGGGAGCACTGGGTCCTGCCATGTTGTAGGCCCGCACACGGAACTGCAGCTTGTCTCCGGTGGTGAGATTTTTGATGATCAACGATGTCCGGTCAGTCAGACCCTGAATGGCTGGTATCCATTCATCCGCTGTGACCAGAGAACACACAACAAGAGAAACAACCGTTTTGGGCTCAAGTTTTTGGGCTTTATGTGGACTAAATTGTATGTGAGATGGCTATATGGGACATGCAACAATATACTCAAAGTTTTTATTTTATTCATTCATTTATTTATTTATTCATTGATTGATTGATTAAATAAAAGCATGTCAAAAAACTACATATGTCCAACTCTTGATTTGATTATCATATCTCAGTGTGGCTCATGCATTGATCTAAACTGTCACATTGAAAAAAACCTGATAACACTAAACTTTCATGCTTGTTGCATTTATTTTGTCCTGACATGGTGTCTCTTAGCTAATAGACTTTGAGGTTTAAGATTCATTGAAAAACCTGCTCCTTTTAGCTTGTTGCTTACATCATGTGACGGTAAAACAACATTAATTGACCAGTTAAAATCACTGCATTGTAAATTGAATCATAGTGGCATACATATTTTGGTCAAATACTGTATTTCGATGAACCACTGTCTGAGATTTCTTTTTTTTTAAAGGTTTTCTATTTTTAAACATTGTTTTAGTTGTATTTTTTTTGCCTTTATTAGATAGCTGTTATAGAGGCAGACAGGAAACAAAGTGAGAGAGAGGGGGATGACATTAGGCAACAGGGGATGTTGCAATTGTATGGTATACACCTTAACCATTCGGCTAGAGATTTTCCCATCCTTCCCCTAACTGAAAATAGTTTTTGGTAATCTGACTGTCCTGTTTAGACATTTGGAGAGCACAGTTGATGCTCTTCACTGTGATTAAACTGATTGGTGTATATAACCTTCGATGGTATATTATGCTATAAAAATCTCTCCTCATCAAAAGCATGCTGGCGGTTGGCTCCAGCACTTACTGCCCTCCTTGCAGTACTCAACCCCATAACCCTCGAGTTCAGCTGAGCCGATCCTCTCAGGCGGCCGCCACTTCAGCGAGATGGAAGTGTCATTGATGTCGTCAACGCTGAGTCCGATGGGCTCACTTGTGGGGGCTGAGAGAGAGGCAGAGGGCAGATAAATGTCTCCGTTAGTCAGTTAAGAGCATTACTGAAATAAATGAACAAGTGGACGAACCTGATCGGGAATTATCAAATTATGTAAAGTAACAAAAACTGCATCAAGTTGTTTTAAGGTAGAATGAGCAGCATGAACACGTCCTTCTTACTTCCAATTGAACTTACCTACCTATGGGCGACAGAAATGCTACCACACAATGATAAGAGGAAGAAAATGGATGGATGGATCTAATTTACTAAGAGTGATGTAAATGATCACATAACAGACTGCTTGATCCTGGCAATAGTCCTTATTCATATACCAGCAAAGACAGTATCAATTTCAATATCAGATATTTGTGGTTGTGTTATCAGTTATCAAAACAGCCTGTAAGCCTGCAAACGTCATCCCGGGAAAGATGAGCAGTCTGACTGACCTGGAGTTCACAGCAGGGCTGAAGTCTAAGTGGCTGCTGTACTCTCTGTCCCGCAGGGATGAAATGACATGATTTAAGTTTGCATTAAAGGACTTTGTTTTATCAGCTACTTCCCACGCAGTGCTTTCACCACAGAAGTGCCAAAAGCAAACAACCAGTGTGACAACAAGTTTTAGCTGCAGAGACTAAAAAGGCCTTGTTTTCAAGTAAAAAAGCAAATGAGGAAAGAAATGTAATGATTGCAGTGTCTAGTGTTGAGATTTAGGATCTCTACTGTCGTTTATAACCTTACTATGGCTCAGGAGGTAGAGCGGTCCTCCACTAATCTTCGATCCCTGGCCCCTGCAGTCTACATGTCAAAGTGTCCTTGGGCAAGATACTGATGGCACCTTGTATGGTAGCCTCTGTCATTTTCTGATTAAGACATGTGGGATATGCCGATATTATTCTGTTTTTTAAAGCATTCTTTGGTCATGTATACAGCGCATTCGGAATATGCTTCTCAATTGGGGTTTTCACAGCAGTTTGCCACACACTCTATGCGTTGTACACAAACCAACTAGCCAACAGTTTGCAGAAATGCATGCCCAAAAGAAAAGCCCCCATTTGTGGTCGTAAGGAGAAACACACCTACTTTTAAACATTATGAAAGACTTGTATATCAACAGGGTTTTAGTAGGGCTGTCATTGCAAAATTATCCATGACTAATCGTGATTAATCGCAAATTAATCACACATTTTTTATCTGTTCAAAATGTACCTTAAAGGGAGATTTGTCAAGTATTTAATACTCTCATCAACATGGGAGCGGTGAAATATGCTTGCTTTATGCAAATCTATGTATATATTTATTATTGGAAATCAATTAACAACACAAAACAATGACAAATATTGTCCAGAAACCCTCACAGGTACTGCATTTAGCATAAGAAATATGCTCAAATCATAACATGGCAAACTGCAGCCCAACAGGCAACAACAGCTGTCAGTGTGTCAGTGTGCTGACTTGACTATGACTTGCCCCAAACTGCATGTGATTATCATAAAGTGGGCATGTCTGTAAAGGGGAGACTCTTGGGTACCCATAGTACCCATTTTCATTCACATATCTTGAGGTCAGAGGTCAAGGGACCCCTTTGAAAATATCCATGCCTGTTTTTCCTCGCCAAAATTTAGCGTAAGTTTGGAGCGTTATTTGGCCTCCTTCCCAACAAGCTAGTATGAAATGGCGTTAACGCGTTATTATCACGTTAACTTTGACAGCCCTAGATTTTGGATATGCACAAATCTCGTAATGCTGACCTTTTTAAGAAGGTGGTTGAAAGAATGAAAGAGGAAGGCTGCACGGTCCAACGAGTCTGCCACTGGTTACGTTAATCGGAGTATGCACGGCTGCATGTAAACAGGAATATTAGTGGAATATTTATTTTCATTAGCCATGTAAACAGCTCTTTTTCAGAATAAGGGAAAAAAATGTTTATATTTTGTGCATGTAAATGTTGTCAATGTGTGTGTGAATGGGTGAATACTGGCTTGTGTTGTGTTGTGTGTTATGTTTATATAGCGCTTTTCTAGTCTTAGGGACCACTCAAAGTGCTATATAAATGCAGTCCATCCATTTATTTGTGTCTATTGTAAAACTGTAGGTCAGGAGGAATTACGAAGTGGGAGAAAAGACGTATAATTGACTGCTGATAGAGGTAAATAATGGTCATAGATTACAAAATGCCCATTTATTTATTTTTTGTGTGAGACTGAAGATAAACTAATTTAGTAGCTTTAAATTGTAAGGAGTAGTTCTTGATGACACATTGAAAATGTCACTACTGACCTCCACCAGCAAGTGGATTCATACAATTTTGTGTATCACTGCCATGACATCTCAAATATACAATATCAGCTACTATTACTGGAAGTATAATCATTTTTGGGTTAGTAACAAACACATATTATGACTAGTTGGGCACGATGAAGTGTACAAGTGAAGAGTCCTCCAAATGTCAACAGAGAAGAACATCTCTTCATCTTTACGAGGAAACATTTAGTCCACCATATATTTTCATGTTGTTGCAACAACTTGTTGACAACATGAGGACTGACTGAAAGGTGATGAATTTTAGTTGTGGCCTTGTCGTCACTAAGGACTCTATGTCACAGGTCACAGGTTAAGTATTCAGTGCAAGCAAAAAATGGGAATGCATGTCAGATGTCAAGGGTTTTCTTGTGTGTACAAAGTCACAGCAGCAGGGATTGTTTCAAAAGTGTCTCAAGGTGGTCCGGACAAAAGGTGCAGAGTGCAGCGCAAAAATCTCATCATCAACGGCGAGATGATTACACCGTGCTTAACACTTTCAAACATGTACAACGCTGAAAAATGAGAGGTTGGAATATGCAGCCAATTTTCCCATTACTGTCATACACGCATAAACAAAATTATGTTTCCTATTTCTAAAAACCTACGATAATGCAACGTCTCAAAATGAATAAGTCCTACTACCAACAGGTTCCGGCTCTGGCTCTGGTTCAGCAGCAGGAACGGGCTCCATGGGGGTCACCTCAGTGCTCTCCTCTGCTGGGGGACCACTTTCTGTTGGGGGGACATCCTCTGCTGGTGGCGTCTCATCCTCAGCTGGAGCTCCCTCTTCCCCACTGGGAGCTGCCTCTGCAGGGGCTTCTGGTGGTGGTTCACTACTGGCTTCTGGTTCCTGTTCTACCACAGGAGGTGGAGGTGTCTCAGGCTTGCTGGCTTCAACCTCTGCTGGTGCCTCCACTGGAGCAGGTTTCTCTTCTTCCACTGGCTTCTTCTCAGCTGTCTTTGGAAGTTTAGGCTTTGTCATCCTCTCTCAGTGTGCAGCAGTCCTGCCGCTGATTGAAGCTTGTGGTTGTAAAGTGCGCGTCCGCCTCTTCTGCCAGATGCCTTGCTCTAACCTATGCTCTCGTTCGCTCTCGCTCACACATATAGTCTTGACAACAATGCTTCCTCTGGAGCCTCCACAGTTGCGTGAACGCCTCTGTGTTAAGCAGCTGGTCAAAAGCAGAGCCGAGTGCTTCCAGGCCATTATTTATAGAGAGGGATGCCATGGATAGTTTCCTAATCGGCAGACTTACAAGCAAGTGGCCATCTGGATACAATGATGTTCCCTCTTAAATCAACAAGTGGAGAACAAGATGCTAGTTAAAGAATCAACGATAGATTAGGAGACAATCCCCTGCCTTACTGTCAGCATAGTGAGGTAGGACATCTTACTAGACTGCTCTCAGACCTCTGGATCGCCACACACATCTCTTCATTGTTCAGCAATTCATGTGGAAGGAAGTGAAACAAGGAAGTGTTTTTATGTTCGGTCCTAACATGAAGAATGTCCAGGTGTTGTTGTATATTTACTGGTGCCGGCTGCATAGCATACTTTCCTTGACACACAAATATTACTCTACACGGGAAATCTACAAAAGAGCATCATAAACAATAAAGTCAACTCCTTAAAGACGTACAGTAAAGCCTGAGTATTTAATCAATAGCGGATGTAAACTCCTCATTGAAAAGGACATAAAGCAAACTTGGCTTTGAATCTTAAGTATTTCTCTATAATATTTAATATTCATGGCTAAATAAGCAACAATTAAAGTTTGTAAAACATCTTTAGGTATTATTTAATAAGAGTTTAGCACTTAAAACATTTAATCTGCTTCATCAGGACTGTGAGTGTGCTTTGATCAGATTTGATTGATGGATTGACGAAACAATGCACCAACTGCAGAAAAGTGTAAGACTCCTAGTTTGACAGTGTCTTCAACAATCCATTGTGAGTTTATTCACAGCTAGGGTCCACATATTTCAATTTAATTAGACAAATCATTTGCAAGTGATCATGTCATGTATAATATTTGTTCAGGGCTGTTTACATGGATGCAATGCTGGGAATGCTATAGAGAGGGAAAGTTCTTTGGACTGCATGCACTGCACTCATAAACTTTTCCAGTAACTAAAATGCCTCATGAATCATTCACCCATGCATGCTCAAAAACTGATGGCAGTGGAGCAATCATAGGAGGGGATCTCCAATTTATACATCAAAACCTGTTTACAGGTTTTGATGTATAAATTGGACTACTACTGCATATGTGAAAAAAAAGCGGTATAAAGCCTTTTGTGACTCCAGAGGGAGCTGTGTGAAGATAATTTGCCTCAAGTGATGTCACTCGAGTCAGCGTCAGTTGGGGCTGAAGACTAAAAGTTTGAAAATGGAAAAAATGTGATATGGTGTTAGAAAGAAGTGAGCTTACCAGACCTCTGTAGCCAGCTCCTTATCTCTGCATGAGGCTAGCGGCTTGGGGATACATTAGCCACTACCAGCATAACACACCCGAATCTCTGACCGAGCTGTCGGCGGCCAAGTTGCATTGTGGATATTGTAGGCGCCAGGATTTGACAACAAAGAAGAATGCATGGAATAAAAAACATAATATCTCTGTTTGTGCTGCATCAATTTTGATCTTTTTTTTTTACTGTTGATTGAGAGTCTGACAATGTTATGCTGTATATGAGCGAAATAATAAATTGATGCTCTTTGAACCATCAGGACCAACAGAGGCTGCGCATTGTTCTGACACCCCATTGCTGCAAATACACACTCTCAGAAGCACGTGGCTAATTATTATGCAGAATAACATCATCGAACCTTGGTAGGAAAAAAAAAACGGGAACTTCCATTTCCCCCATAATAAGCCATGTGCTTCTGTATGGGATAACGGGGTTATTGGGGTTTCAGAATAATGGGTCATGGGAACAATGACATGGCACTTCTTGCTCAAGGACACTTCAACATACGGACAGGAGGAGCCGAGGATCGAATCACCAACCCTGCTCTTCCTGAGTCACAGCGGCCCTGACTTTAGTGTGTTATTTCCTCATCATCTGGTCCATGTGGTGATGTAAAGGACACTCATGACTGACACTACTCAGAAATGACCCGTGGATCATATGTGCCTCATATGATCATGTGGTCGTATTTGCAACCTACTGTATATTTTTGTTACACAGACAATCCACAGACTACTTGAATTACAACAAACGTACAGCAAACATGACCCCGTCCTGTCATGACCACAAATCAACCAGGCCCCATGACCAGAGTGAAACCTTAGACTGAACAGGCATGACACAACCCTGGAGTCATCACACGACAACTTTATCACCGTCTACCATCACTCATCCAGATAAATCATCATCTTCAGGATACTGTAGGGTGGCGAGTACAAAAATTCATCTTCTTTTTCATTTAATCTTCTGATAAATTCATGATCTCTATTATGGAACAGTTTCAACTATAAACAGCTCCTTTCACTGAATATATGGTGGAGCAAATGTCTGTAAATTATTCATTATTCATACAGTGTAGGAGCTGGTATAAACCTGTTGGTAAAGACTCACCGACTGGCACGAAGGGCTGTGAGGCCGGACTGTGACGAGACATGCCGATGCCGTTGACAGCATAGACTCGCATCTCGTACTCCATTCCTTCAATCATCCGCTTGGCTTCGTAGGTTGTTTGAGGATAAGGGTCAAAGTTCAGTCTCATCCACCTAAAGCTCTTCTTCTTCTTTCTCTCCACCACGTAGCCTGAGCATTAAAATGTTGTCGTTATCGACTACGCTTCTCAGAACAATAAAGGTTGTTCGAAATAATTTGAACAAATTAAGCCTTTTTATATGTTTTTACCAATAACTGGCTGTCCACCATCAAACAGAGGGGGATCCCACTGCACCACACAGGAATCCTCTCCCACGCTGAGGATTCTGGGAGCCTGGGGAGGATCTGGAACATCTGGGGGAAAACATGGCTCATGTGTTCAGATAAAAAAACCCATGTATATTTACACGTACAGGTGATGAACTGATTGTCCAAACAGATTTACGGTGATAGAATAAACTACATTTCACATCTAATATTTGTAGCTTGATGACTATGTGTGTGGTAATTGGCGGCGTTAAGGCTTTTGTCTGCACAGTGATGATAATGACTGCTCTCATTAAAATTAAAGCTCGGTCTTACCAACAACTTTCACATTGATATCTGCGGTGTCCTCCCCAGCGGGGTTTCGGACCACAACAGAGTAGATTCCCTCGTCCTGCCTCTCGGTCCCCTCGATGGTGAAGATGCAGTGTCCCTTGGTGGTTTCAACATGAACTCTACCGTCTCCATCTGTGACGTCCTACAGCACACAATGACAGTTACTTTAAACTGATAGCTCTGTTGTAGGTAAAGACGCTGGTACAGTACATGAAGTATATTAACATCATGCCACATTTGGAGAGATGATTTTCCATCACAAAGTTCCTTGAAGTATTTGATCAAATCATGCTTTTCAAAGCCAACAACACATATTGATTTGAACACACGACTCCAGATGTCACCATGCAAATGCAGGACCAGCGTCTGAAATGACAGTTGCATTATTTGCTCAAACGGGCAATTGTGTGTCCATGTACTGATTTCTTGTAGTTTGGAAAAAATATTGTTATCATTATATATATTGATCTGTTTGACAGTAACTCGTCACTTACTGTAGTCTCACATGGCCAGAGACCTATTATCTCCACAGCGCTGTGTGAGCGCAAAAGAAAGGTGTGTCTCCACACATTATCATTCTGGTATAGGGGGGAAAAAAAGCTCTGCCTTGTTTGTATTTCTTTAAATCAATATCAATCGTCTTGAGCTGCACAGGATGCAGCGAAGGAGCCCTTGCAAAATAGAGCAGATACCATCCCAAAAATATAATGTAACTTAGCACAACTTCAGAATATTTATCATGTTTCTTTATTTGATGATATAATTATGTATTTCATTGCGTGATCCCTTCTATAAAGTTGCCATCGTAAACATACTTACTGCCCGGTTTCCTCTGACCTGTGTCTGTCTGTAGGAAGATTCAAAACATGCTCTTACCTTACTGACATGGACGGATACTGACCACATGCAGTTTCTTTTTACCATGCTCATAATGCTATGTAAAACTGAGACATGAAAGCAAAACATGCATGTACATCGATAGCCACTAGAGAAGCATGTATTTGTCTGCATCTGTTTGTCGTTGTTACTGCTGCAGCCTGTTCTTTCTCCGGGGTTGTAAAGCAGTAAATCAATATAACACACAACCTGTTCAGTCAAGTAGCTGCACGATCAATTCTTTCGTGTCTTGAGCTCAAGTGGTAACACAGGTGCAAGTTTACATAGGGTGAAACACACAAAGACTATGACTTCTCCACTGGCTATATTTTTACATCCAATACACTACAGATGAGCCTGTTTACTTTAGTGTCAAGGACAAAGAGGTGGCAAGCTCATTGTCAAAAGACACACATGGGTAAAAGTTGAAAAACATTGCATTACTGACTTGGATTTCAGACTTCTACAAACATGCATATGTTCATACGGGACATGCACACTTACTTCCCCATCCTTCAGGGTCCAAGAGGATGTTGGCACTCCGTTCTCTTCTCCGTCAGGTTTTACAGAACTAGCCTACATTTGAGCAGAGCAAAGCGGTAAAAGCCGAAGAGAACAGAGAGGTCACGTAAACCTCTCTTTCTCCTCAACTCAAAGAAACAGCCCGCAGGTTGGCATCATTGAATTAAGCTGTTAGTAGCATTGCACTTATTCAGCTTGGTTAAAACATCTTAGTATCCCAGCCACATTTATTAGCAGGGAGGTATGCCTATATTATCATAACATCAGTGTGTATATAGAGCCAGTTGTAAATAGAGTGTAATCTCCTCAGCTTGTTTTATATCAGAACTGCACTACGTGGTGTTTAAATATGCCAATATGTTTCTGAATTTTACACTGCGGTATTAGGAAGGCTTTCAAGTATACTTTTGATAGTGAATGAGGATTTGCGTTCTCAGCGAGCCTCAGATTTCAGGCCGTATACCTACTGTGCTCTGGACAGACACAAGTCTATTTGTCTGTTTTACCTTCTCTGATTTGGTCCAGACCACTGTGGGAGCAGGGTCTCCAGTGATGGGGACATCCAGACGCAGTTTGTTGCCAGCCACCACCACGATGGTTGACTCGGAAGTGCGACCCATACAGTCCAGGTGGATCTTAGGAGGATCTTAAAGAGGGAGAGAGAGAAATGGCTAAAATGAACAGACCCTTGCATTTCATCTGGTTTACTTCAATAGTAGAGGAACTAAGGCTTCTAAAAGTTGAGATCACCCTACCCGAGGTAGAATAAAGCACAACCATGCTTTTTCTTACATGTCCTGTTTTTTAAATCGATGATTGTATGAAAATATTTTACTGCAAAATTAGTTTTTTTGGTTGATGTTTGGATCCTCCCCAAAACCAAAAATAGTGAAAATGTAGGCTTCTCCAAAAGGGACAGCGTCTGCCTTATCACATGCATCTCTTTCTAATCTAATAATGATCAATGTCACGAAATTTGGACTGGATGTTCACAGACAGTTATTGCATACAATAAAGCATATATTTCATGAAACCCTTTGTCCATCTTTGGAATGTATACACTCAAACACATCAATTATGTGCAGAAATTGAATAAAAACCTACCTTGGCGTGGCACATAATCAATCTTCACCTCTAAGAAAACAAGAAAAAAAGAGCATGAGAAATCGTTTAAAGTAAAATTTAGCACATGAAACGATGAGTGATGTTAATTTTAAAAAGTGTAAAAACAAAAGCATCAGTATTACCCAGGAAATTGAGTTTAGCAGAAAGGTTGAAAGCGTGGCCATCTGGCACAAACGTGTAGTCTCCCTCGTCCTCTGGTTTGACCTCATCAATAGTCAGTTTGTGGTTCCTAAAAAGGTAAAAATGTTTCAGTTCAGCTCATGGTGTCATGGGAGATAAGCAGCATATTAATGCAAGTGTAACGCATGTGTCCTTACCTGCCAATATGTGTGATATTTATTCTGGCATCGGCCTTGACTTCTACACCGTTCTTGTACCAGGTCCCCCTCACGTTCTCATCAGACACCTCACACTTAAACACCGCCTGATCCTTCGCCTTCACCGTGAGGTCTGCAATGCTCTGGTAGACCTCCAGGTCTTTCTCTACAGAAAAAAACACAAGCTCAGACTTCAGATAACAGAAACTATATCGAGGCCTTCAGACTTCAGAGGAGGTACTACTGTATGAGATAAGTTGATGATGTGTGATGATAATATGCTAAAAAAAATTAGATGCAGATATTGTTTGTGTGGATAATATGGTAATAATATGTTCGAGCGTGGGTTTTGTGTGTTGTATCTTAGCAACAGGCACAAGGAGAGTAGTTAATTGGATTTAGGGTAGACAAGTGTGATATGTGATATGAAGACCAGATGCAGGAGCTTCAGGCTATTACTGTATATCACAAGAAACAATGTACATGGGCGTTACTGAAGTTATCCCAAAGAAATTGTTATCAAGGCGAAATAACTCACACCACGCTCCTTATAAAGGTTACAGGAGTTTCACATCAGCTCGCTACCAGGGACGGCAAAAAAGGTGGGAATGGCGCTATAATGGGAGTTCTGCTGTGGACTGAGGTGTTGGACACACACACACACACACACACATATGTATATCACACATACACATATATATATATATACAAAGTGAAAGTATATATATTCAATATAAATTATAGCTTCTACAAGAAAAAGGTCAAATTATAACCAAAAATGTATGGCTGTCATGTGATGTTTTTTGGGGGGTTCATAATGAATACCTTTACTCTGTGAGCTAATGGTACTACGATGAAATGGTTTAAAAATAGAGGGTGAAACTAGCTGGGGTTTATATTTTGCCTACGTCCATGAACGGATGAGTTTGAACCGTCCCCATCCATCACTTTTAGATCACCTGTGGATTGAAATTAAGCATATTTATCCACCTTAAACCTTCACATGCAACACATGCCACGTCTTAAATACACTAAAAACCATCACATTATTGGAAAAACATCAAAGTGTGGTTACTATCTAATAATCAGACTTACAAACTTCTGAGGGCCCCAGTGCAGATCTTTCATCAGCATCACCAGGCTGTTGTGACTTGGCACTAGAGACAAATCTATCATCTAGTAATAAAACATACTTTAAAACCACAACTTACTCTTTATTTAAAATGAAGACTTGATTTTTTTACTCTCATGGAAAATCTTCCCCGAGAATATTGCTGCAACTGTTAACGGAGTATCATGAAAGTGTAGCATTACAAGTCTCAACATAGTGTTTGGTATTTTTTTGTTATAAATAGGGCTGTCAATCAATTAAAATATTTAATCACGATTAATCGCATGATTGTCCATGTTTAATCACCATTAATTGCAAATTATCGCACATTTTTTATCTGTTCAAAATGTACCT
>CAKAKR010059890.1:19823-118413 GCA_916700685.1 Adelosebastes latens
AATGTTGTCCAGAAACCCTCACAGGTACTGCATTTAGCATAAAAAATATGCTCAAATCATAACATGGCAAACTGAAGCCCAAGACTCGTGGGTACCCATAGAACCCATTTTCATTCACATATCTTGAGGTCAGAGGTCAAGGGACCCTTTTGAAAATGGCCATGACAGTTTTCCCTCGCCAAATTTTAGCCAAGTTTAGAGAGTTATGTAACCTCCTTTGCAACAAGCTAGTATGACATAGTTGATACAAATGGATTCCCTAGGTTTTAGTTTTTTTTAGTATCTTCACTCTAGCTTTAAAACTGAGCCCGCTACAACCTCCGAAAGATTGATTGCGTTATGCCCTGAAATTAGTGGCGTTAAAACAATTTTGCGTTAATTATCCCATTAACCTTGACAGCCCTAGTTATAAACTGTTGAAATTTCAGGCGTTATTTTGCCCGATTACACATGGTGATACTGTAACATCTATTAAAATGCCATCTAATGAAAAAGTGCAGCCCGTTCTCATTCTCAGGGCGTCAAATACCAACGTTTTGTCACGGCCCTCAGCATGTGAAACTGATGCACAAGACACCCTTTAGCGTGTTTATGAGAGTCACCAGGCTATCAAGTAACTACAATGTAAACCGCTCTGTAGCAACAGTAAACGCTCAGAGAAAGTGGTCAGCACATGTGGTGACGTAGTGTAAAGGGTAAAAAAACACGCATAGGAGGGTGGGAGGGGAGGTGGATGGGTCCAACAAGGCTTTTAACAGCTGTTCGTGTCTCATGCTATAAGTTTCATTTTCACTTTACAAATGTAGTAATTTTAAGCCCAACCATGATGTTTTTTCCTAAACCTAAGCAAGTATTTTTGTTTGCATTCACAACGTTAACCACGAGTTTACTGCGACTGTAAAGTGACGCAGAGGGGTCTGACAAAGTGTCGGTATGTGACGAGTTGGAATGAGAACATGTTGAAAAGTGTGACAATAAATCAACACAACAAAATAGCAACACAGAAAACAACGACCAGAGAGAGAAACAGGGTCACTTGTGCCCTTCAGGTGAAATACAGTCTACGTTTTCTAACTTTAGCTGGCATGTGGACTTCGTACAATAACCTTGGCAGAAAATTCGGGCAAATGGAAAGCGCCACTACAGCCCAAAGATAGACAGCATGCCAGGAGTGGCGTGACTACTGGTAGGGTATGAGAATGTACACTTGGAGCGTATGTCACTGACAAAAGTGTCTCATACTGTACTCAGCACACATGATTGACACTCACCCTGCACCATGAGTTCAGCCATCGACTCGCTGCCATTCGTTTTAACCTTGTAGTGGCCACAGTCTTCTTTCGTGGCGTCATTAATGATCAGGATGTGTTTGCAGCCATCTTTCTTGAAGCGATACTTGAAAGACTCGTCTCTTGTCAATTCCACGCCGTCTTTCTCCCTGCACAGAAATTCCCACAGCAACCACATATGATTTTGATTAATAGTCCTGATTAAAAGTAACATAATTAAAGTTATTTTTAAGAGTCTTTAAGAGCTGTTTAACACTTTTATTTTGGAGCTTTCAACCACATCTCACGTTATTGTGATCTCCTGCCCATACAATAAATGACCACTTGTTTTTCATAAGACAGAAAGTCCACATTCAGGTCTTATGATGACGACTAAATTAGCTCCATTTGCTGATGAAGACAGTGAGATTTGGTTGAAAGCTCAGAAAACCAGTACATGGACCTTTGAGCTGAGCCAACAAAATGTCAAAGAAATGACAAGAAACATAATTTTAATACCCTTGAGAAGTACTTAATAAAGGTAAGTACATCACATGTATCACTGATACTGTCCATAGATTCTTGTCAATTTTAGATTGTGACACTTTTTACCTTTTGCAATGTTAAATTTATGTTTCACTATTAATCATTTGACTTCTGGGAAAAACAACAACAACAATGAATACAAGGTGTTTTTGCTTGTAAAAAAAAAGTTAAAAAAAAAGTTAAAAAAAAGCTGCCAATGGAACAAGTGAAAATCTCTCTCGGTAACATTTCTTGAAATAAGATGTAATATTTAGGCCTTTTAAGATATACAGAGATCTTGAAATTAGCTGGGAGAACTCATTTTGCGCTATATTTCACTAGTATTAGGAAGTGTTGTGTGCTCAAAAGTATTATTTTGTCACTTAACAAGATATTCAAGATGCATTGTCTAAAACAAGTCCCAATATCTCACTGAAATGTTACTTGTTAGGTGATTGTGTCGT
Organism: Adelosebastes latens; assembly: GCA_916700685.1. NCBI lineage: Eukaryota > Metazoa > Chordata > Actinopteri > Perciformes > Sebastidae > Adelosebastes > Adelosebastes latens. Next base: position 22,081 of record CAKAKR010059890.1, read on the forward strand.
ATATTAAGTGTTATGAAATATGACTAGTAATAAGACAAATATACTTGGTAAGATTTTGCATTTTTGCAGTTCCACCTCTGCATTTAACCCATCCTAAGCGTTTAGGAGGCTGCTGTGAAGCGCACCGGGGAGCAACGTGGGGTTCAGTGTCTCACTCAAGGACACTTCGACATGCAGTCTGTAGGAGCCAGGGATCGAACCACCAACCTTGTGATTAAAGGACGACCCGCTCTAACCCCTGAACCACAGCCGCCCCCTACTCTTTAGCCTCTGTTGTTATTATTATACTTATTTTGAACTTTTTGGGACTCACATAAAGCCCATAAGCATTTGCAGTAACTTTCTCATTCAGATAAAGGTCACATGGGACACACGGTACTAAAATGCTGATGTGACCTTCTCATTGAGGTGATAATTTACAGCTTGCAGTCTGTCACAGAGACAGTCTGTCTGTGGACATGACAAACTCAAATGCCATCTGCTGGGTGTCTAAGAGATGAACCCTGTGTAAGACTGACTGAAATGTTGCTTTGAATCCAAAGAAAGGTTTAATTCACCTGCCAACATCTGTTTATCAATCCAACCATAGCTCACTGGTTTTGTATCTTAGTGTTTTTTAGTGTGTCAGCAACAACACAACAGCATGGAAATGTAACTCCTTAAAGAGAGTTGATTTGTGAGCGTAAAAAATAATATCTAACCATTTAACGTTGGCTCCTTCCTCTGAAACTTCACACTCTAACTCCACCCGCTCGCCCTTCATAACCATCTGATCCTCCAGATTCTTCACAATCTGGACAGGAGGCTCTGCAGAAAACAGAGAAGAATGAGAGGTTGAACTGCGGCTCTTAATCTTGCAAATTTATGTTGTGAATTTCCTTAGATACCTTTAACAAAGAGCTCAGTGGTGCATTTCTCCTCTCCCACCACGCAGCAATATGCTGCATCATCTGCCAGGGAGCAATGGTTGATGGTGAGGTAGCGCATGTTGCCGACGCTCTCATAGATGTACCTTTACAAAGAAGATTGTTACACATCGTTAATACGTTTTTAAGGATATAACTTGAGAACATGAAGTTGATGAAATGGCAAACATGTTGGGGAAAGAGCTGATGTACAGTTTTTTATTTGTTCTTGGGCACTTACTTGCTAGTGATGTGATGAAAGATGGAGTTCATACATATATTGATGAAAGCAGAGGCAGAGGGAAAAAAAAGAGAGAAAAGGTTCACTAACATAATCAAGGATTGCTACTGTATTTGTTGAATGATGTTTATGGAGTTGAGATGAATAGTTTCCATCTCCTCTCTAAATTCTAACCTTCCAGATGGTTTAATTTCTTGTCCGTTCTTCAGCCATTTCACCTCAACATCTGGATTGGCGACCTCAATGGCCAGTTTTATTTTATGTCCCTTTGTCACTTGGTAAGCAGGATCCAACTTTTTGAGGAAAGCTAAGTTTCAGAGAAGGTAGACACACAGTAATCAAGTTAAAATTAGGTCTAATACTTTCTTTTTTTTGTCAGAATTACTATGAACTCTGCACAAACCTGCACTTTTCTTCTCTTCAGCCTTCATCTTCTTCAGTCTCTTGAGCATGCCTCTCAGGTCGGTGATGCCGTGCTGAAACGCAATCTTCTCATACTCTGAAGAAGGAGCGTGGTTGAGGATATCCCACACGTCCTTGTCCGGCTCTGCGTTCACGTGCACGGCTCTAAAGCACGTAAACAAACCAGAGAGGGGGATGTTAACATCAGTTATTTAGCACAGAGTCGGAAATTTACATTATGAATATAGACTGAAAGAAGTAGCTATAGCTATAACAGAGGTACAGTAATACTAACATGATAGTAATACCTCAGTAACCGATTGCTACTCGTGATTACTTTCTTTATTTACTAACTCGCTATTAACTATACAAGTAACGGATGATTAGTCAACTTCATACATTGTTTACTAATAGTATATAAAATGGTGTAATAAAGATGTTAACAAGTGTTTTCTGTAAAAAATGATCATTTCTTGAAAAAAAAGTGTTACACAGAAAATAACAAAAATCCAATCATTTATACAGTATGCTTGGATTAAGATTAAGATTCATGTATGTTTAAAGCCCCCTTGTTAATTAATTTAAGTAAACATTATATTTATGATTTCTGTATGGCCCAGCTGTAAGCAGCCTACCTTCCTCCCTCACTGGAGTTGTACTGCTAATAACTGTGATATATTTGGTAAAACGATTAACCCCTAAATTTTACTAGCGAGTATAATCCCTATTTAGTCTAAAATAGAAATAGATACAGAAAAACGTGAAATAAAAACTAATGATGGCTAGTGATGGCTGCACTGTCCTCCCCTTCCTCCTCCTCATCTCTCCCTCTCACTAGTCTGTGTGTCTTTACCTCACCTGTCCACTAGGTGCCCTCAGCAACGAGCAGCCATGTGCCTGCAGCTTCCTCCCTCCCAAGTGTTCAAGTCTGTTTCTTTGTGTACCTGTTTTGTTGTTGCTTATTTGTTGCTGATATTTTGCTCGCTGCAAGTTGCTGGCTCTTATCCTGACTTACTTAGTGAGTAAAATGCAGTTTACAATTATTGTGAGCTCCTTGTTGCACATAGATAACAAAAAAATACCAATATGTTTTAACTGACAGATACAATAGTTAAAGCTGAAGTAGGCGAGATTGGAGCAAACATAATTTAAAAAAGTTATTTTTATAAAACGGTCGCTATATCCTGACAGAAGTACATGAAACAGGTAACCTGAAAAAAAAATCATGTGCCTCTGTGTCCTCCGGTGCTCCTAATGGCATCTGCATGATTTCACAGACCGGAGGAAAACAAGCAGTAAGAGCTGAGGTCTGCTGTCCATCTGCTGTCTATGAGAGCCGGTTGTCAATCACTCGTGAACTCGGACTAAACAGTCAAACTAGGCAGCACTGATCAAATATGAATCAATATTATGTTACGGTAATGCCTATTTCTCGCCTCAAATGTTTTCAGAATCATCTTGTAGTGCACGGTTTAGCTGTAAAATGAGAAGGTTTGTGACGCCGCTGCCATTGTGAAATCTGGTGAAGGAACGTCAAGTTCCGGTCACATGACCGGAGCACAGCCAATAGGAACGCTCTCTCAATGAACTGACCTGGGATTGGTCAAAGTCTCCCGTCAAAGGCTAGATTTTTAAAGCCTGAAAACAGAGCCATGAGGAGGTGCAGAAGTCTAGTTTTCCTTCAGAACACTTGAATTACGCTGGAAGGTTATTATGGAATTTTTGCCCAATGATGCCAAAAATATACTGCCTACTGCTGCTTTAACTAATACTATTTGGGGTACAACATACTTTTAACAATTATAAAATAATACAGTACAATGTTAACTGTTTTCTAATGTAGTAAATACATGTTAAATAACTGAATCCTGACAGATGAATGCATGCACAACAAAGTGTTCCTGCGACACTCATACAGCATGTCAGCAGTTTCTTACCGATTTGAGGGTTTTAAGAAACTGCTGCTCATTCAAAGGAAGAACCCAAGAGGCAAATATGGCAAAACAAACCAGACACATTAAGCAGTTCAACAGCAACAGCATCAGCATATTAGAAATATGCCTTTAAAACGAATTACATATTATAATGGTTAAACTGCAGGGAAGCAAGCATGCACAAATTAGGACTAAATAACGTCATTCTTTGTTTGGAGTTTGACATGGTGTCCAATTTTCTTGTGCAGAGGGGACAGTATCTTGTGATGGTGTGTGATGTACCGAAGTGATTTTTGATGTGTTGGGAAGGTGACTTGTGTATCTAAGACTGCAAAGTGTCAGGGAAAACCATCAACAACATGTAAAGGGGAGAAAAAACATTTAAAACTCTGATTGGTACTAAAGAAGTGTTGCTTTGTGAGTTATTGTAGTATGAGTGAGAAGGCAAAGAAGAAGAGTGCAATATTAGTGATTACAGGATTAATCTAGATTGGGATGAGGGTGATAATAAAACTGAGATAAGATAGGATGACTAGATTTTCAGGACTATGAATATGATGGGAAATCAAGACTTAATTGCTGCAGGTATACATATTTCAATATGGACGTACATCGTATTTTCACTGGCAGAGGAATTAAATTATTTGAAGAAGCTTATGTTAACTCAAAATGATGCCAAATCTCATTTTCAAATTCAGATGCTGGGACAATGGGCACATAATGTCACCCTAACTTATCATTGAAGGTAAATGTTATTAGGTGATCATTCCAACTTTTAGTTTTCAAATGCAGAAGTAGCTTACTCTCTGAAGATGCAGGACAATCCAGAAAGAATGAGAGAGAGACAGAAATAGATTATAAAACGTGAGGGAAATAATACATATACAATAATACTATACAACATGTCACTGTTTTGTAATTGCTCACCTCTTTCTTAATAAGGTACTGAAGTCCAGCTCTCCCGAGTCTTCATTTCCATCTGCACTACTGCAGAAACATCAGCCACCAGCAGCAAAACATCAACATCAACAGCACAATATGCCTCTTGATTGCTCAAAAGAAAAGATAAATGTTAATACTTCACAGACATGGTTTGTTTTAAAGAAAACAAATCACATGTCTTGGCTTTTATACATTATGAATAATTTCCTGTTTACTCATGCCATCCAATATGCAAGTGTAGAGAGATACTGAATGGTTCTGTACAATGCAAATATTCAAATACTAAAATTAATTAAAAAATAAATTGGATTGGACAGATTCATTCTGGAGACGGAAAAGAAATGAGTGCATTGATGGAAAAAGAAGTGCATGTACAGGCAGGTTTTTTGCTGGAGAGACAGGTGTTGCCATGTTTAAACAATATTTGGCACTTTGGGAAATACACCTATTTATTCATACCACTCTAATGTTTGTGTGTTAACTGTGGAACCTGAGCTGAGAGTCCATCAGCTTAGCAAAGAGACTGGAAGCAGGTGAAACAGCTAGCCTAGCTGGCTCTCTCCAAAGTAAAAAAAATTTGCCTACCAGGACCTCTAATTAACACTATAAACAGACTCTATTTTAAACCATATCTGCATAAAGCAGTAGGCTAACATCCATTCTGTAATACAATCATACCCCCATAATGTTTCACGTTATAACAATATAAGTGATCTTGTTATAACATGAAACGTTTCACGTTACTACAAGATAAATTGTATATTGTTATAACAAGAAAAGTTTCTTGTTATAACGTGATAAGTTTGTATGTCGTAATAACGTGAAAACATCTTGTAATAACAATAAACTTTTCACATTATAACGTGATAGCCTACTGATCCGTTTTTCTTTTTCTGGCGTGGCAGCAATGCACCTCCGTAGTTAACGTCAGTTTGTAGGTTATATCGCTAACTAATTAGCTGGTAAGCTGTAGCACATTAAACAGCACAACGTATCCTCATACAACAGTTTGTATATCTTACGAAAAGTTATTTCCTTATTTTTCATATGTTTTCCAACAAATGTCCAGCAACACGTGCAATCAGTGTGCCTGCGCAAGCCCCTGCAGTGTTTAGGCAACAAAACTTGGTTAATGTTTAAGAAAAGATCATGGTTTAGGTCAAAATAACTACGAAGTGCCGTGACTTAAGTATGTAAGTTACATGACAAATAAGTCAACGCCGACTTCTGGTTCCACACGGGACACGAACAGCGGTCTTCTGTGTGAACGTCTGATTTTTTGACCCACCCATCCACCCCGAACTCCTCCCTACGCAGACTTTATCACTCTTTATACTACGTCACCTGTCCTCACTCAGGATTACGCAGATTACATTTGAATAGACTATGGGTTATATACGAATTATAGTGCATTACTTTTCGTAGGTATACTGTAGCTACAAACAGCGTATGAGAACAGCCTGAACAGCATCGGTCCGATGTCACCAACAAGCCCCTCCAGCCACTGAAGGAGCATTTTTGATATAAGACCTTTTTTCCTTTTAATAATAGTAAAACTAGCTCATTTTATTGGCATTTTCATCCTTATTGGAGAGTTTACAATGAACAGGCAGGCGGTAAACAAGGGGAAAGAGAGAAAAAGGGGTATGACATCCAACAAATGTTGCAGTTATGTGCTGTGCACCTTTACAACCATCACAATACCGGGGCACCTGATAACTAGCCAGGCTAGTTGTTTAACCCTGCTTCCAGTCTTGCTACGCTAAGTTAATCGCCTCCTGGCTCTAGTTTCAAACTTAACACACATTGAGTGGTCTCAATCCTTCAATCCAATTCATATTTCCCAAAATGTCCAATTATTCCCTTAAGCCATGAGCAGCAGCAGTCATCCAAGCAAGAACAATACAAAACACTCAAGGTTAAAGAAAACAACGGTCTGCTCAACTCTATCAGTGGGATGAAAGATAAAGACAAGGGCATAGATTCGACTGTGTGCTCCTGCCTCTGATCCGACAGCAGGATTAGAAGCTGAGTCTCTGGTTTATGTGGTGAAGTTACAACACACCATAGCTGCACTTCCTCTATGTGGAAACCCTGTGGAAGAGCTCATTTACTGAAAAGCCTGTGTGTCTTAGCACATCCTGCCCTTTCAGTACGATCAAACCACCGTCAAAGCTCACTCTGCCGGGTAGCTGTTTGTGCAGCTGGCTCTGCTGTTTTGATCGAGACCCAGGAGGAGATCAGAGAGAGAGCTGATGGCTGCAACCAGCGCATGTTACTCAATAGTTTAATAACCAAATCTCAACGCATCAAGATCTGCCGGAGTCAAAGGTTAACACAATGACAGCTACTATAGTTAGCCTATACGTCCAGGATTTTCAATTTGAGTCCCCTAAGCTCTCTCATGGTCTCCGTTCTGTCGTCGTTCTCTCAAAATTCAGCCGATTGGAGACTGCACCATCCACAACACTGGTTCTGTTTGACTTGATTCAGAGAAGAAACAGGCCACAGGAGACAGACTGATCCTGGTCCTGGTTTCTCTGTCTTTTAACAATCAGAATCCTCAGAGTTTGAATACGAGCCCCAATTGTTGCAACAAACCCCCTTTACTACCTTGATTGTGCTCCACTTCTCTTCTTACCGGCTTCGTTCCTAATAGGTTAGCATTTCAACAGTTACTTCTTACACAAAACATGGTGATAAAATCTAACCTAGTGTTAATTGAGTCTGACAAACTAATGGTTACAGTTTTGCTCCTGATCAACTTTGTTATATGCACAAACATATGCAAGAGAAAGTTCTTCAGTGGCTATTTACATGTATATGTCTTTTTGGCACTTAAATGGCTAATGACGTCCTAAAGGATGCAAGTTTCCAAAACTCCAGCTCGTTACTTATTGCGAAACCTCTTCAGCCTTTAACCTCTAATTGATCTTGGATTCTTTTTAAAATCCCTCTTCTTCCCGTCACTGTGCTGTTTATACAGAATACTATTTATTAATATACATTGTAAACTTAACTGGATGGTGCATAAAATATGATTTAAATACACCTGGACCAAACCTATTCGCAGAGTGCAGCAGTGAATAGCAGAAAATGGATAATTTTGCCGCTATGTTTCAATTGTTTGTGTTTTTTAAAAAGAAAAACTTAATTTCAAATCAATTTAAGATTGGCAGATATTAAAAAAACAACTGATACAGCACTGCAGTAGAATAAAGTATAATTTTCATATTTTTATATACTCTTCATATACATTCATAGTTCCTAATCAGTCATTAGCATACTTGATGCATAATTGTATCAATGTAGTTAAGTTTTTTTTTCATAATGTTACTAAAAGCTTTGTGGTGTTTTTATCATAACAAAACAGTTTGGATCGTAAAACTTTAAATATGAGTAAATATGAACTATTTTCAGTTTTTAAACATAGTTTTAAAATCAATTTAAAGCAGAATAGAAGCTGAAACACTTTTTAAGGTATATCATTAAACTGATAGCATGAATCAACACTCGTAATATAAAATTATTATTAGTTAAAAGTGAATTTTGTTTGTAACTGATCAAGTATTTCAAGTACAAGGGTTTGCTTAAGACCTGTAAGAAAAAGAAAGACAGGTTGACTTTTATCGCTGTGTGACACTATTGATGACATGTGTCCGGGACCAGCAACCAAACCCTTCATGTGAAACTAATATAGAAAAAAGGACAATAATCCATCAACAATTTTAATGTGACCAAACGTATTTTGTGTTTTAGTGACAAAGACTTATAAAACTTACGTGCGCCTAAAAGCTGCTCTGATGTCAAAACCTTCAGCAGCACAAGCCTCTGAAATACCAGAGAATCGTGTTAATGACTGAGACGATGATATTAGAAACAACATTAATGAGTGCCACAAACTAACAGACTCACCATGGACAGCCAAGTCAAAATTACAGCTGTCAAACTTGTCCCTGGATGCAACCTCACATCTGTAAGATCCAGCAAAGTTTGCCTTGGCTGCGATGATTTGCATCTCAAACGTGTAGACCTGCAACCACATGCATGAGGAGAGATGTGAGAGGGATTACACAACACAGTGAGGCTAACATCTTTGATTCAAAACCTTGTTGTTCATATGCTTCATATGTATAACGTTAATAGTCAGTTTCAGATTGGGGATCTTCATGGAGTGTGCCACTGACTTTCCCTGCTTACTTTCCTTATAAAGGTTTGTTTCTCTGTCTTGTTCTAAATTTCTGAGATGAAATTTGTAGGGGTAACATGTCTTCCTGTCTCCCCTTAACATTACCTCTAAGGTAGCGTGCCTGCGGTTCATCATGTTATCAGGATGAGTGACTGAGGCAAGAGCTTGCAAAACTGAGGTTGAGAAGGGCAAGACTTGCAAAACCCCTTTGTTGCCTCAAAGTAAAATGTTACATATTGCAGTTTTTAACTAATTCTAAAGACAAAATACATATCATGGACAGTTTCTCATGGGTTCTTTAAACAACGCAATATGATCACACTTATGTGTCTCAAGACATCAAAATATGATGTTCCTGTTTTAGTGCCTGCAGCATTAGTCTACACTACAGTACCTTACTGCTGCGGTCATACGTCTCCTTTAGCTGCAGGTGTTTTCCAGACTTGCTGGCGAGGTCCATCCACTTCCCTTTGAACCATTTGATGGTGGGTTTCTTCAGCAACGACTCAGCATTCACTTTAGCCACAAACGTAATGTTTTCACCTGCACAGAAGATGAATTTGTCATGTGGTTTTACACTTTATCCTTCAGATTCTGATATCCAATGCAGCATGCATGTCGTGTTATACATCTCTATGCATACAAACATCCAAATATTGTATCACTTGGATCTAGGACATACGTATTGGTTTGGCAAATAAAAAAAACATAAATTTATCAACAAATTTGGGACAAATGGTAGTTTTCAAATTAAACGCACCAATTACATGTACAGCACCTTAATATTATTATTTCCAACAATTTCCCTCCTTCTCACATTTCCCAATACCTTGCCTAGCTCAGTGTTTGAACTAAAAAGATATTATAAGGAAAACGTAAATACTCATGTTTAACCTTGTTAAGACTTGAACAGTTTATTGCACAAAATATGACACCAACCACAAATCATGCAACTTCTGCAAGGGATAATTGACACATATTTTAGATTATATTCCTGTATTTGAAGCCACGCACCTACAGTGACCTCCCCAGTCTGGGGTTTCTCTGTGAAGAGTCCAGTCAGGTCCTGTCTGGTGTCCGGAGGCTGGCCGTCTGAAAAAAACAACAGGTTCAGAGCAAAATACCACAACATGAAGACGAAGGATCAAAATAAAACAATGTTTGATTCAAATGCACGTTAGAAATCAGAGCAGGGAATGAAAACAATCTTCATTCAGTAGACTGAAGCAGAATATTTCAAGTTACGGTATTTTGAATGATTTGTTTATTTTTGTTATTGGGGATGAATATAAACACAGAAATGTGTTTAAACAAATTTTAAAGTATATTATGTAACAGTTGTCGGCTGCTGTTTGTAAACACACGGCATTTAAAGTTGGTCCCCTCATCCTCGCCTCAACGAGCGAGCGAGGTGGAGAAAGAGCAACAATGGTCGAGCGAGCTATAGAGTGAATGAAGACAGGGAGCGGCGTTAGTTAGAACAAAGCAGTGAATCAGAGAAATAAAACGTTATTGTTGACGCCCAGAAACATCCCGAACACAGCAAAATAGACACCACCACACGCTTCTAGTGTGTCTATAAGTGATGATTGAGAGGGATTATTTTTGTATCAGTCTATACATTGTTTTTTACAAAATTCCTGCATATTATACCTTTAAATACTTTTTATTTGTGTCATACACCCAAGGGTTCTCAGGCTCACACAGGCTTACGAGACACTTGTTACACACAGAGGTGAGAGAAATCAAAAAGGAAACCAAGTAAATATATGCTAGTGTAAGCACATGTGTCAAAACATAGAATATGAGGTATAAACTTGATGACAGCTAAGCCCAACGCCTTGTGTGTAAACATGTCACGTAATGTACATTTAGGTGGCATATCAAACAGACTGCGCTGATTTTGGCACGTTTGACATTTTCAGGAAAAACATGTTAGAAAAGATTATGATATTATGATGGACAGTATGATGTATATCAATGAATGAACAAAGGAGATACTCACCCTCAGCTGGAGGAGCATTCTGTGCTGGGGCAGCGGTCTGGTCCTCTGTGGGTGCTGCTGCAGGCGGAGCAGCAGCCTGTTCTGGTTCAACACCGGACTCCCCGGGTGCATCAGCGGGTGCATCAGCAGGAGCTTCAACTGGAGCCTCAACTGGAGCCTCAACTGGAGCTTCTGTGTTACCACAGATATAACAAGTCACAAGTCAGAGGTACAATGAAAAATATTGGATCCGTACACTGTATCCATATTAACAAGTAATCAGCTTCAAAACGGCAAGTGACCAATCTGCCAGACTTCATTTATATTTGTCTAGAAAATGTGTGCAATTTTTACCTCTGCCAAGGCCAAGGGAAGGTATTGTTTTCACTGGCGTTGGTTTGTTTGTCTGTCTGTCTGTCTGTGTCTCCTTCTGTTTGCAGGATTACTCCAAAAGTTTGATAGATTTGAATGAAATCTTTTGGAGGGGTGGAGTGTGGCACAATGAATAATCCATTAGATTTTGGTGGCGATCCGGATCATGATCCGAATTCAGGAATTTTTTTAAGAATTCCGATCAGCCTGAGCATTAAGACCACAGGGTATAACACATGCGCTGTGTAACTGGTGACGCGTTGATGACGCATGACCACGCCTTCTTCCTCATTCTTCGAGCAGAAAGATACGTGTGTGGATGTGTGGCGAGAGTCCGAGGTGCAGGATCTGCTGTCCGTCCGCGGTGAGAAAGAAAAAAGCGGTAGATGACGGGATGAGAGACAACGTAGTGTAACGTTATACAGACATAACAAGGCTGCTGAATGAGAGAGGCATCCGCCGATACGTTACACGGAAACCCACCGTGTTAATAACAAGCCAACCACCTCACGGTACCGCCAGCTGTGAGCTGTGATCTGTTTTTAAAGTCACGCACCTTGGCGGAAGTTTGCGCTCTCCGAGTGCCATTCTAGTTATGAAATGTATTTCTTTGAAACTTTGAGGAGGACTTAACACACAATCAGTCAAATTCATGCATTTATACAATTTAATCTATTTGATATTCTTTTAAGCACTGTTTTGTTAGAGTGAAAATATTCTCTGGTTAACATTTATCGCCTAAATATTTCTTATGTCTTATCATGTTTGAATGGCTGAACGATTTTCCATGTGTTATCAGCTGCCTCTCATGCCTATCCTGAGCACCAGTCAAGTGGTGGTTACTCATGAGGAAATAATGTGCTGGTGTGAGGGTCAAGGTCTCCGTGCAGACAGAGGGAGGGTGGCTATGATATGAGCCACAGACAGCTGTGGGACGTCTCTTGTAGCCCACTGGGCCCATTAGTCTGCTGCCTTTCTTCAGGATTTGTTTCCACCTTATCAAATCCAAACAAACGACCTCAGCGGGTCACACTGACAGACTAATGGCACCAACATCGCTCTGTGACACACTTAGCACACAGTCAGTGCCGCATACGGAAAAATGCTCTATAAATGTGATAAAGTGCTGGACAAAATGATTAAGTCAGTGATTGCAAATGTCACATTTTAGTAAAATTGCATGTCTGTATAGTAGGCTAAATATGAAGCTACAACCAGGAGACAATTTGCTTAGCTTAGCATAAAGACTGGAGGCAGGGGTAAACAGCTAGCCTGGCTCAGTCCAAAGGTAACGACATCCACCTACCAGCACCTCTAAAGTGCATGAATCATGTTATATCTTGTTTTTTTAGTATAAAACGTCAAGCCCAAACAAGTTTTCTTGCTGACAGTTTTGCTTCCTCATTGTGCAGCCAAACTCACAAGCCTGTTTATTGGTGCCTTCAAATGAAAATCGTGAGCTCGTGTTTACAACATGGGAAGTTGTGTACACAATATGCTTGCCGTTCAAGTCTTTAAGTCGTGAGAACACCGCTGCTAAGCAACTGCAATATTGACGTTAATGTCGGCGTCTAGAAGCCACAGATGCTAACAATTTCGCAAGCAGGTAACATAATGCAGTAAATGCAAAGACATAATGACTGAGGAAAAAGATGAGGCCGTTGGGAATATCAACATTTTCCTCAGACATATTATAAAATTTCAAAGGAAAACAATATACGACCAAAATTACAATATATTCACTTATTATGCACCAAAAAATTAACTTCCATGGCCTCCGCCATTTCTGACAACGTCAACAAACACGTCACAACTCGTGAACTCGGAGCTTTCAGAAACTTTACACTTACGAGGTCGTGAATACCGAAAGGGGGGCGTTCATACGGACTCTTCTCATGAACATGGTAAACACGACCCCATTTGAAGGCACCAAATGTTTGTCCTGCTGGCCCATATACTTTACATTGGTATGAACACATGCACATAAAAAAGTGCATTGCAAACATTCATAACACAAAGAGAAAAAAATGACATGGTTTTTGGGGGATTTTGCAGTACCATGAGTGGCCTCTAGGGTAAATTGGCACCATGGCTGAGTGGCACGCCGTATCCAGCTCTCTTAATACATGTTTCGGACTATGACAGTGACTTTGGTGGAGTCTCTGCTGGTTGCCTGGCAACTCCAAATTGACGACAAGCCGTTTTACACTTCGAGGTACAACATATTAATTAGTGAGCTTTAGAGGTGCTGGTAGGTGTATTTTGTCACCTTTGGACAGAGCAAGGCTAGCTGTTTCCCCTTGCTTTCTGTCTTTATGCTAAGCTCAGCTAACCGTCTGCTGGCTTCACCCTTACATTAAACAAAGAAATATATCAGTGGTGTCAATCTTCTCATCTCACTCAGCAAGAAAGCTAATAAGAGTATTTCCCAAAATGTCAAACTATTCCTTTAAGAGCAAACACTTGGTAAGGATAGACCACACAAAGCTGTTTCAGAGACTTGTCATTGAGCAGCTGTCAGTGTGCAGAATGTGAGTTCATGTGCAGAAACATTAAGTGCATGCAGTGCATCAAGTATTTACTGCCTCAGTGGTTTTCTGCATTGAGTGCTATATTTTGCTTTGAGCTCTGTGAGGCCGTAACCTGCAGGTGAGCACGCAGAGACCTCAAACGCACAGCTGCAAGCATCAAAGTCTCCCACCTGGCTTTGGTAAAACTTTCAGGTCAAACTTGACCTTTGACCCCCCAGCAATCACTCCATAGACGTTGGAATCTTCCTTGGTAACGGCTTTTATAGCGAGGGAGTGCTTGTTTCTGTCGGCGGTGATCACGTATTTGTCGCCACTGACAATGTCCTTTGAGTTGCACTGCCATTTTACTTTAGCATCAGACTTCTCGGTGTCTGCTTCAAAGACCACAGAGGACCCCTCCTCTGCCTCCTGACTCTTTGGCTTCTTGGCAAATGCTGAAACTGAAGAGAGAGGGTGGGTTCAAAATAAAAAAGTAAATCTTTTGAAGTGTCAGTTAGACTTAGTTTTAACTTGTCTGCTGTAAGGGTGTAATCAAATCAAATAAAACACCCAAAATACTGTTTATGTTTTTTTGTTATTGGAAGCTAATTTTGGATGCTTCCATCCCTTCAAAAACAAATGTCATGCCTGAAGAAAGAACAACACATATACTGTAACAAACTGCAGATAAACAGAGAGAGAAAAGGAGAGAGAGAGAGAGATGGAGGGTAGAGGGGGGATGGGCTATTCATATTTAGCAAAACAAAAAGAAGAAGAAAGCTTATGAGCTGAAAAAGTAAAGTCTTGTACAGTCTGCAGCACACTGGGTGGGGCTAGCTGAAAACCAATGAATTTGCCTTTTCTCAGTCCACACTGAATGTCTCAAAGCACCAACATCTGGCTTTATAATAAGTCTTATTTGTGCAGTCTTGGTATTCTCTTACATAGTTTCTGTACTTACAAGAGAATACTGAATTCTGAAGCATGCAGTTTGGGCTTCATTTGGGAAAATGAATGTCTTGTAAATATTACTTGAGCGAGGGATGGCAAATAGTTCAAAAGAACAGAAGTTAAAAGGACTGAAAACCTACAAGGTTATTCAACATAAACACAAACACAAACTTATCAACGCTCAATCTATTATTTTCCTACTGCTGCGAATTCAACAAATGTGGAATCAACAAAGTTTTTTTTTTTTTTCTCTAATTATAAAAAATAATTTAAGAAATGTAATTTCTCTATTTTAGAGATTTTGTCTGGAAATAATTAACTTGTAAATTCAAATGATAAACTTGTTTTATACCAGTGTAGCATATATTTTATATATACTAGTAAATGGCAAAAATTAGCTTTTAATTGTGACAAAGTGACAAAAATATTGACTTAAAGAACACTGTGGTTAGGATGGCACATATTCCATCAAGTGAATTAAAGCCCATTTATTTTCATTATTTTTTTGACTGTGGCATTGAGTGGAACTAAACTGAACAAAAGTCTGATGAAAATGAACCCAACAGAGATACATCTGGAACATCCATAACAAACTGAACATCAGCACACAATTACAAAACTGTCTAAACATATCAGTAACAGTAACATGCATGAAAAATCAATATACGGTGTCTACGGTCAGTCTATTAATAGGGAGTTTTACACACTCATTGTGTAAAACACCAGCTGTTGCGTTTCCTGCTGTGCTGCCAGGCCTTTTTCTCTTTTGAAAAGTTTTAAAACATGCATAGCAGTGACATTCTCCAACACTTGTCATCTTTAAAAAGGACCTAAAAATAGTGATTGTAACTGACAGCCCTGAGAGCAGACACGTGTCCAACAGTAACACCATGTGTTTGGAATCATGAAACGTATGTTGGCGTAATTCAGATGCATATTGTTTCCAGGTCCCGAACAGCTAAATGTACGGAACAAAAACACTCCATGTGTTGCAAGATGACCTTATGAGTTTATATATAGGATGCATATGTACTGGACTAATAAACGAGGCTGGCAGGCTTCAGCTGCAACAGGGGCGCAGGTATCATAGTCGAGGGATTAACTGCACTCTATTTTTGAGACTCTGGAGGCGCAGAATGAATGATGTGCCCTCAGTCTGTCTGCAGCCGGCCATATCTACCGTTACGACACCTCTTGTCATGCTGTCAATCAGCCATGCTGCCTGCTTTACCTTTCACGCCATTATCGCATTTAAAGGAAAAGGACTCTCCTAATTTCAGTTAAAATAAAATTAAGTTGTAAATTACGGTTCACTCCAAGGAAATATCTAGCTGGTATACTTTCAACAACTTTGTTTAGAAACAAAAGTAGTAGTATGTAGTTTATTGTAGCCATGAAATGAACATGTTGGACAGAACAGATGTCTATTTGGAGTCTGTTGATTTGTGTCTCTTTGATTGTCTAAATACAAGATACTGTTGAGATGACAAGTTGTAAAGAGCTGGCAATCAGAAAGCAACTTGATTCTTTATTAATTTATAACCAAAAGTTACCTTTTTACAACTTTTAATGTTGATACCTAACAAGGTTAACACTGATATTATTCATTTAGGGATGACTTATTTGTGCACACTTTTTGATCTTGCCCTGTATTTTTCCATTGCAACCAACTTGTTGTTTTGTTGCTTTGTTAATGATATTTTACTCGCTGTTCACTTTAACTTGTACAGCACTTTGGTCAGCTCCAGTTGTTTTTAAACGTGCTGTATAAATAAACTTGACTTGACTTATGAAATGGTTGACACTAACACCCGCAAAATTAAACCAAAGTCTGACCTTTTTATGACTTACTGTAGTTTTCAAGAATTTCTTATATGTACATTTTTTTTTCAATTTATTTAATTGTATTATTTATTCATGTTTATTTTTTCTTAAATTTTGTATCTAAATATAATCATTTATTAGTGCATCATTTTGTTAAAGGTACCCTGCAGTATTTTTTTTACCATTGGTGGTGCTATGGGTCACTATTTATATGAGTGGGTCCCCATTTTGTTTATATAATGCATAAATGAAAGCCTCTTTAATTAAAATTGGTCTCAAACCTGCAGTAACTGATTTTTTGGCTACTTGGGGGCAGTGGAAACAAGTTGTGATCACAACATTGACATATCATCGCCTTTTAAATTGATATAGTGAACAAACAAGTTGCTTGTTTTCACATCCAGCAGTTACAGCGCAACACTATCATTTATTTTGAGTCGTATTTGTGGCCAACTGATGACTGTAAGTCCAATTTTAACTCTCTTTTAGCCCTTTCTTTGGTCTCCTGAGGGAAATATCTAGCTCTTTAGCTGCTAAATGCTCCACTATGTTCATCAGCTAGTCACTAACTGTGCCTGTCTGCTGTTTGGTGCTGAGCAGATCATGTACAGTGGATTTTTCACTGAAATCAGCTTCCTGCTACGGCTGAAAACGACGCTATAAGAGCCGTGAGAATAAATCTAAACAACGAGGTTGAACTCACTGAGCCGAGGGGAGCTGCAGATTCAGGTGGTAATTCTCTGTGGGTTCATTACATTGTCATATGATACACTGTTATTTTAAAAATATTAATTAAAGATCCTTTATCCTTTAATATAAATATGTTTTACTTTAAAGTTTATTGCAATTCTTCAAAACACTGAAAAGCATCATGTTTATTGCAGTGTTTATAATTAATTAATAAATAATGTTACAGGCGCAAGACAATCATAACTGTTATTGTCCTGAACAAATCCACGGCACTAAAAGTCTTAGCACACACGAGCTGGCCATTTGGGCTGCAATGTGTCATCTGATATGTGAGATGTCTTGCCTCTCACTCCACAAACAACCATCTATTCCCACCTACTGTAAGAGAGGAAGAAAAAAAAAAACTGTGGAAACTCATTTGTCAAGTTGGAATCCTGTCTGGCATTTTTGGATCAGTGGTGCATTTTGTGAATGCAGTGATGCTGGACATGTGGCAGTGTCCATTTCACATCACACAATGTTTCCACCTGCGACATGTGACGTGTAACTGAGTTCCTGACACGGCCAAAAGGGGCTTAGAGAAACTATCACACCACTGGAAATCACTTTGACCTAAGGATGGATAATTGCATGTGATTTTGGCTACTGGCTGTGAGCAGTTTGTTACCAAGCTACTTTATTAAGCCCTTGGATTTGAATTTGAATTGTTGGAAGCATAAACAGTGACTTTACCTGATCTACTGCATTTTTATGACATTCACTACTATCTGCAGGACATTTTATCCACCACCCAATTTCAGTTTTGTTGCAATGCACGTTATAGTAGTTTACTACACGGCTTTGTTGAATACTCGATTCTGATTGGTCAATCACAGTGTTCTGTGGTTATTTCTTTATAGAAGATCGTTGCTATGTATAACAGACTGTGGCTGGGCACAGTTCTGATTTTGGACCATTTTTGTGACAAACTAGTGATTTCTTAAACCTGCAGTGGGTATAAATGGAGCAAATATGATTAAAAAAAAGTTATTTTTATAAAACGGTCACTATATCCTGACAGAAGTGCATGAGACAGGTAATCTAAAAAAAATCATGTGCCTCTGTGTCCTCCGGTGTCCTTCGGTGCATCTAATGGCATCTGCAAGATTTCACAGACCGGACGAAAACAACCAAACAGAGCCGAGCTGGAGCCTTGCCGTCTCTGAGCAGCTGTCAATCACTTACAAACTCCGATCAAACGGTCAAACTAGGCAGCGCTGATCAAATATGAATTAATATTCCGTTACTGTAATGCCTATTTCTTGCTTCAAATGTTTTCAGAATCATCTTGTAGTGTACTGTTTGGCTGTAAAATGAAAAAGTTTGTGACCCGGCAGCCAGTTTGAGAACAGTTGAGGAAATACCAAGCACCGCCCAACAGCCGGAGCACAGCCAATAGGAACGCTCACTCTGAAATGAGCTGTGATTGGTCAAAGTCTCCTTTCATTGGCAAAACATTTTAAAGCCTGAAAACAGATGAATATGCTGAAAGGTTATTATGGAATTTTTGCCCAATGGTGCCAAAAATATACTACCAACTGCCACTTTAAGTAGCCGTGTAATAAGCGGGATAATGAACAGCGAGCCGGTCATTGTTGTGAAATAAATCCCTCCATCGCCCTGTCAGGGTTTATTTCACAACAATGACCCGCTGGCTGTACATTATCCCTTACATATATAGCATCATGCCTCATTTGTATATTGTAACATTTCATAATGTATAAAGTTACTTATCAACACATCTATAATTGTCCTACTGCTGCTGTGACTTGAGTTCCTTGTGTGCAATCAATAAAGTTTATTTTATTTATCTTGGTATAAAAATAATTAAAAAATTTAATTTCTCTATTTTACAGATTTTATTGTCTGGAAACAATTAACCTGTAAATTTGAGTATAGGCTACTAGTTTTATACATATATTTGATATATACTGGTAAATGGCAAAAATCAGCTTTCAATTGTGACAAAATGACAAAAATAGTGACTTAAAGAACACTGTGGTTACACGATTAAACTGCATGATACAAACTTCCATTTTCTGTACGTGAAATGAAATTTCACATGATTCTGCAAACAGTACATCACAGTTTATCATGAAAACAATGTGCAGGTCTCATGTTTGAGTTTGTGTTGTGGTTTTTAGTTGCTTAAGAGGGGTGTGGCCCAACACAGCAGAATATTTTCTCACACATATTGTAATATGTGTTAGTTTGTTAGTTTGTGTTTAAGGAGAATATTGCACAAAGGAAGTAAAATATACCACTAGATATTCAGTTGCAGCATGTTGATGAATTCACAATTTATACAACAGGTCATATAGACTTTTTTGAGACATTTTGTCAGACAACAGGATTACGCTAATATCAAAAAAAGTTTTTAGACAATGTACTGTAAGTTGTTCCGTTTTCATGAAACATTATGACAAAACGTTCAGAAGTAGCTGAATGAGCCCACATACCTGCTTTTTTGACTGGCTCTGGCATCCTGGATGATCTCCTCTCCTCCACAGTGTGACTCACAGTTCCTAAACAGTCTGCTGTCTATCTCGACCCTGTGCCTTTAATAGTGGTGCTGCTGCCAAAAAGCCCCCCCTTCCCTCCTTCCATGAACCATCCCACCTCTCCTGACATTTTTTTCCTACAGTAGGCCCAACACAATGTCCAAAAACACAACAGCCACCCCCTCGTACTCCCCGCACCCCCGCTCACGTCTGACCTCGGGCTATATTTCAACCATCCTTTCCTCCAACACCTCAGCTGAATGATAGGCCTTGAGAGGGAGGGGAAGGGATGTAAGGCAGTGGTTAAATTTAGAGCCTTGAATCCTAAAAGAGTCTCTTTACTCTCCCCACATCTGTGCTGCACCCGGTGCCCTGTAAATCTAAGAGTGAATACGAGAGGCTGGTTGAGAATACGAGATCTATAAGTTTGTTTTATCTGTTGGCAGAGATGAGTGTGCTTCCCTTTAAGGAATCTCTCCACAGTTGCAGACTTTCTTTACATTCACTTTTGTCTTTGTTTAGCACCTTTAAACTATCCTTTTCCCACATGTATTGTCTTTTTCCAGCACAAACTCAGCTACAAGTCTGACTTATCATTTTCAATTTGAAAAAGTATAAACCCGCAAGGAACACAAGATACAAAACGAATGACACAGATCACACAAAATACAAATATAAAAAATATTATTAATAATGAATTATTATACTACGTTTTACTGTACTATACTATTCTATATTTTATGATATTATACTATACTATACTAGTTTTTACTACACTATATTATGTTTTACTGTATTGTACTGTAGTGTACTATACCATACTATATTATATTTTACTCTACTACACTGCATTATACTATACAATATTTGACTTTACCATAGCAGTTTAACTCTACTATGCTTTATTTGACTTTACTACACTATGTTTTACAATACCAAGCTATATTTTACTTTACTATACTATGTTTTACTAAACTATGCTATATTTTACTTTACTATACTATGTTTAATTAAACTATGCTATATTTTACTTTACTATACAATGCTATATTTAACTTTACTATACTATACTATATTATAATTCACTAAACTATGTTTTACTAAACTATGCTGAATTTAACTTTACCATACTATTATATGTTTTACTTTACTAAACTATGTTTTGCTATACTATGCTATATTTATCTTTACAGTATTTTACTAAACTATACCATACATTACCACTGTATTCCTATAAATCTACTATAAGGGAAGTATATTGTATAAAATACTATATTAAAGAATATTGTAAATATACTATAAAAACTTTAATAGCCATAAATGAAACAAGAAGAAGAAGAGGATCTCCATCCTCTCACAAGTCTTTTGGTGTTGTCGCCTCAATCTCAATCTTACCCGTTTTTGTTGTTGAGATCTTAATCTGGAAAACATACTCTGTAGGAACTGAACCCTGCAGATGGCAGCTGGACCAGTCATCAAATTGTGAGAAGTGGTTTTAGTTGACCACAGCAGTGACCAGTTCTGTATTCAGAATTTAAACTGAGAGCCACATTTGTTGCTTAAGTCGCTTTATCATCGAGCCCTTGTTGTGACCCTTCCTTCTGTAAATGTATTCAGCTTTTCTGATCCTGCCGTAATAAGACTGATTATTCATCTCTGGTTAAGTTCTATTGCATATCGCATTGTATTGTATTGTTTTCCATTATATGCTATTCAAGGTAATTTTTTTTCATCTTCTGTTAGTTCTGGGCATCAGTTACAACTTGACCATTGAGGGGAGCTGTTGGCTCTTGGGACACCAGGTGCTGCAGTATTTTTATATTTACACACTGCACATTACATTTTAGCAAATTATTTCTCCTCCTTTGTATTACAGTTTTTGTGTTGTATTATCTTTTATTTAAA
Source organism: Adelosebastes latens (assembly GCA_916700685.1). Classification (NCBI taxonomy): domain Eukaryota; kingdom Metazoa; phylum Chordata; class Actinopteri; order Perciformes; family Sebastidae; genus Adelosebastes; species Adelosebastes latens. The sequence goes on from CAKAKR010059890.1 coordinate 43,470, forward strand.
TTTCTTTTAAGTGTTGTTTCATTCTATTTTATTGAACTGAATTTCATCTGCAAAAGTGGTCTTGAAATGTTGTAAATAAATATAGTTAAGTTTCTATTTTTCTGTTAAAAGGGAGGTGTGATGGTAGTGACAATGATTAGCATTTCATAAGCATCTCCGTAGTGTTTGGACTGTTTGCTAAAAACTGCTTTGTTCAGGATAATGATGAATGAAACACTTAAAGGTCCCATATTGTAAAAAGTGAGATTTCCATGTCTTCTATATTATAAAGCAGGTTCTAAGTGCTGTATAAATACTGTGAAAGTATCGAAACATTCAATCCATGGAGAAATACACAGCCCATATTCAGAAACTGTGGCTTTGAAACAATTTGTGATGTCATAAATCTATAACATATAGGTTGTGTCCAAAAGTCCATACTAACATAGTACGCTAAAACAGTATGTGAGATGTTTATGTCCGAAAACTTAGTATGATACCAATAGTACGCAAATTGCATACTATTTCAGGTGAAATATTAAAGTATGCAACGCTGGACACAACAGCGGCATAAATATCCCACAATGCAATGCGGTAGTGACGACAACGTTCATGATGGACAGCTCTGTAACATCAATAACGCTTCAAGTTAACTGTCAGTGTATGTGAATCACCTTACAGGAAGTAAACATTGACTCAAACTGCTGCCTAGCAACACAATTCCTTTGCAATTCCACTGCATTTCCTTTGAAATGAGGTAAAACAAAGCGTTTCAGACAGAGGTTAAATACTGGCATATTCAGGCAGACAGTATGAGGAAAAGTTACAGCATGCAAACGTGTTCTAGTTGAAACACAAAATACAAGTAGGAAACTGAAAATGAGCATGAGATGGACCTTTAGGAGGAAACAAACTATGATAACTACACAAAACAGAGATAAGTTATTACTACACTATCAAGCCTTTCAAGAAAAACTACAGTATTCAATGCAGAGAAACACATCTGGATGCACAGCAGCATTATATACTTAGACTATTCAGATGTGTCTCTTTGGGCTTTGCCTCTATGAGTAAAGAGCTGGCGCCTGCAGCGTGTCAGGATACACGAGCAGATATATGTAAGAACTGAATGACAGGACACTTTAGCCCCTCGCTCTGCATTAACCTCATAGTTCCTCATAGTCACCAGTTATCTTTATAGCTATAATGACATGTGAGAGACCTCACCTTCTTCTGCTTTGCGTTTTACCTCTGATGTGAGATGTTATCACTTACAAACAGTTCCCATACACATAGGTTTATGAACAATTTATTGTTTTTACAAGCAATTCTTAATTATACAGAGTTTCATGTATTCATACAAAACACGTAAGCAATCATATTAATTCTTCTTATAATGGTCCTAAAAGGTTCGTCTATCCCATTAAAGACTTCTTTGTGTCTCATTGCCGTTTTAAATATGAACTTGCAATTATATATACAATACATGGAGTACACATAGTATTACTCATTAGAGAACTGTCCAACACAAGGAGAGTCAAACAGTAGGAAGAAGGCCCGGGCCTATACTGGGACATTTCAACTCTCACTAGTTACATGTCTTGAAACAAAATTTGTACCTAAATATTGAAAATGTATAAACAGACATTTCCAAAAAGAATATGCACTGGTATGCATACTGGGTGTCACCCAGGGTCTAAGATTCATACAGCGTAACTGCAACATCCCCCTTTTGACTTTACACCATCAAATATTGGTCCCACTGTACAGCAGTAATGCTATTCACAAAATGTGATATACAAGATCAGCAAGTTTGATTAAGCATCCAACACCAGAAACTACAACTCAACACTTTTCGTGCATAACTCTTGACATTATTTCATTATCCCTCCTGCCTACATGTATTTCCTCTCCAGATGACTCTTCCCCAGCACCTCATCACTGAACTGGTACGTCAGCTTCTTCTTGATCTTTTTCACCTCTCCAGTTTTGCCATAGTTGCGTAAGGCACGAGCCATCTTCTGATAGGTCATTTTTTTGCGGTTTCCCTTCTGGAACCCCCAGCGGTGGGCGAGAGCCTCCTTGTGTTTGGAAGAAAACTGGAATGTCCCTTTGTCTCTGTCCACCCACCAGATACTGTCCTTCATTTCGCCATTCCTTAAAAGGTCCAACAGGAACTGGTACAAACGGATCTTCTTTTTACTGCCTGTTGGAAACACCAGAGAGTTGCACTGTTACTAATTTTAAACTTCTAACAAAACAGTATAAAGCCCTATTTATTAGCTGTGGCATGGTGACAAACGGGGTGGGTCGATACTGTTTCTGCTAGTTTCAGCCAGTCAACCATATCTGTTATAAATATTGTGTAAGAGATCTCAGACATTAGGCAAATTAGAAACAAAAAAGGGGGGCAGATGCGCAATATATGTTTTCTAGGTCCTGTTTTTAATCTTTAATATGAAGTAACTTTACAAGACAATGACATGACTACAAAAGAAATTCCTAAGAAGTACTGGCAGATGTAATCATTCTTGAGTCACTGTTTTAGTATTTTCCACAGTCATGGTGCTACGTGGTAGTTGACGACATATTTAACTGTTTTTGAAATAGGGTATTAAATGTTAAGATAAAACGTTTGGGGCTGTATACGTTTTTCTCATCACTTTACAAATGTCTGTCTGTACCAATACAGAAGAATTGATCAAACTCAATGTTTGAGTGCTGAACTCTAAAGAAAAACTTTTAAGACTCTTTATGGTTGCCATTACTTATCTTGCAATACATGGTAATCTAAGGACCATGCATGTTGCCTCTATGGTTCATCTTTTTGGAACATTTTTCTGAGATAACCTGAGCCGGACAGATGGTCTCTACACTCGGAGAACCATGTTTACTTATTTATTTGTCTGTTCTCTATTCATCCCCGCATATTCCAAATGTACATGGACTCTGTAAGGCCAAGTTCAGATTAAAAATTGCATTGCATTAACAAAACTGCAAAGGGCTAACTTCAGTGTAGTAGATGACATACAATCACTGCCACCGAAGTGCTCACAGAGCTGCTTGAATAAAAATGAACCTCATTTTCCAAAAAACATTTGGCTACAGGCCCTGCAGATCAGACACTACTCAGGCTCAGCTGGTCCTGTCACATCCTAAACTGACTAAAAGAGGAAGTGGAGAGCAAGCATGTAATCGCAGCAGGACATGTCCCCCTCCCCAATATGTGACAAATGGAAATGTTTACCCCCCCAATATCTGTAATGAATGTCATCAAGTGCCTCCAAAAACTAAAATAAAGCTAATCTTCTCCCCTCAATATTCAGTGTTAAACCGACTGGATGCTCACTGATCTCCTCCTGCTTCATGTTGGTGTTCATGTCGACCAGAAATATTAAACACAACAGCTGTGCATGCGGCCATGAACAGTTGATTACTCACAGGTCTACCACACAAGTAAAACACAGTCACTGATGCACCCGTTGAATATAAACCAGTGTTTTTCTGCTCTTGCTGATGAACACATCTGGGTGTTTGTCAGTGTAACAGGCTGGAGGAAGATCCAAGTTTCTCTGAGTCGGTTGTCTTTTGAAAACTGGGTCTGTAGTTAGTGTGTCACTAAACTGTGAACCGAGCAGGTTATCATCATGTTGGTGGTCAAAACGCACTAACTCTGTGTCCTGTGTGTTCAGTGTTTTACTGAACGTCCAACATGTAGCTGCTGGTTAAAGAGTTAAGACTGAAAATGTGTAGTGTTTCGTCGTTTTTACATGCTCAGACAGCATATGTCAGGTGTGTGCATATTTGGATACAAATAGGAGCTAGTACAGCCTAATTTCCCAGATCAGCAACATTGACCATTAGTGCTTTATGTAAATGTGCTGATGGCTGTCCACATTTATGCAGCAGGGCTTGGTTAAAGTAAACAGGGCAGACCAAAAGATCACTGACAAGGTGGCACCTCATCAGAAGGCCCAAAGGTATAGCCACTGGGGATAGCCTGCCATTCTCCTAGTACACCTGCTGGATTATTTCCACAATCCAATATAAACATCCAGCTTTGGAGACCAAGAACATTCTAGTTTATAACACACAAACAACCACTCTATCTTTTTGTGAGCCCACTTCCGTTAAAGATGCATGACCAGCAGTGTAAAAGCAGTTGTGCAACTAGTAGCTCATCCTAAAAGTGCATCTTAAATTGTCAGTAGAACACAAAGCTGACATGACTCAATGCCAGATCTCTGCTATCCCAATGCGAGGAAGACAACACTGGCCTGCTGCAAAACTGCTGAAGAATTGAAAGTAAAACTAATTTTAGTTCATGGGCCAAATACTGCCCAATTTGATCTCAAGTGGGCCTGACCAGTAAAACCGTTGGATAATAACCTATAATTAACAACACCTACAAATTCACTTTCTTTTAGTGTAAAGAAGTACGTTCTGAAAATCTTCACAATTAATGAACAATCCATTTACAAAACAGATGATGAACAGCCTGAGATGTCTCGCTGATCTCTCAGCTACGACTAAAAACAGACTGCTGTTTCCTCAAACCTGCCAACAACTCATTTATCTTCTCTGTTCTCAGTTGTCTTTGAAGTTCTTGTATTTTCTGCCCAAATGAGTCGATAGTGGCGCCGAATATTAAATTCCTTGACCACTGAAAGGTGCTGTGAACACACCAAGAACACTGGCTTCACATTTAACTTTGTGAAGAAATAGGAACTGGTCCATTTTTCTTGGAAGAACTGACACACTGTCCATTTTTCTCCTTTTTGACAAAAACATTTTCCACCGGCGGCTCCTGCATGAACATTAGTCTACGCTTGACAGTGTTGCATCACGTATCCTGTACGGGAGCATGTAGGATCTCTGTATAATAGCGTATCCAGCATATGGCCTGCTACTCTTATTAGGAAAAAAAAATAGGAATAGCAGTGCATTTTATTGAAAAATTGGAAATAATGGTACAGTGTGTAGGATTTGGTTCCTTCTAGTGGTGTGGTTGCAGAATGCAACCAACTGAGTACCACTCCTCCCTTATCAAGACTGCTGTAACACAAAACCGTGGCAACGTTTTTCGCTTTGCTACTTTAGGAGCAACGGATGTCAGACGGCGGCTGATGGTACCACGATTTTGCACTCTGCGGCTCACGTTTCCGCAGTTTCACTATCGTGTTGGAGACCTACGGTGGCCTTCAGGTAACCTAAAAAAGTGAAAGGCTCTCTCTAGAGCCAGTGTTTGGTTTGTCTGTTCTGGGCTACTGTAGAAACATGGCGGAGCAACATGGCGGACTCCATGAAGAGGACCCACTCCCTATGTAAATATGAAGGGCTCATTCTAAGCCAAAAAAAACACAATTCTTAGTTTCAGGTATGAAAACATAGTTATGAATATTATATATGATTAATATTTATAATTATTAATTAATAAATATAATATCAATTTCTGCTAACAGATCCCCGGTAAAATAACACACTGTTCTTCTAATGACATCTGCAAATTTCACACTTTGCAAAGTCATCCAGTGGGCCGGATTGGACCCTTTGACGGGCCAGTTCTGGCCCTCGGGCCGTATATTTGACACCCCTGATCTAAAGCAAGTCTAGTGACTTAGCACTTCTAGATATATCATGACCTGGATGACTGAGAATCCTCACATGGCCAGCACAGTTGGTTTGTCTTAAAGTATCCGTGTTAACTGCTCAGTAGTGAGCTGCAGTGCTCCCCCACAGCATATATGAAATGGCCTGTAAATCTATATCCTTACCCAGCTCTCCTGATGTGACATAAGGGACTCGATCTCTCAGACACTCCTCATCAGACACCTCCAGCGGAGGACTTCGTGCTCCGTGCTCCTCATCATCAGAGCTGCGCTGGGACACGTGTGGTGGATACACGGCCCGAGGGAAGAACGCTACCTACAACACAGGAGTCAAAATTCATCAACATCTGCAATAGTTTAAGCTTAGCTTGTTGACCATATTAAAAATCCCTTTATGTTGCTCCCAGCTTTTGGAAAAAATACAGTTTTCCATACTGTATGAGAATGTTACACAATTAAACCAAAAGAAAAAAAAAAACAATCAAAAGCATAATTTTACCGGAATCCAGCATGACATGTTCAGAAATTTGGGGATCTGAGTGGGAAAATAAAGCAAATAATGTTTGGCTGTAAACGATGCACACTAAATCCGGAGAGTACATTTACTCAAAGAGTAAGGTACTTGTACTTGGTTATTTCCATTTTAAGCTACTTTACACTGCTACTCCACTACATTTCAGAGGGAAATATTGTACCATTTGGTCCACTGCATCTATTTATCAGCTAGTTACTATTTTTCAGATTAAGATTTTTCACATAAAACATATTATCATATATCACATATATAAAACATGATGCATAAAGTAATGCTTACATGACCCAATCATATAGAAATATAACACTGACAGAGATAATTTTGCTTAAATAATTAAAGTATATTTCTTTGCATAAGCTTTTGTACTTTCATTTAAGTAAAGTTTTGAATGTAGAATCTTCACTTATAATGGAGTATTTTTGTTGTATAGTAGTGATACTTTTACATAAGTAAATCCACTGAATACTACTTCCACCAGTAATGATATTCAGAACAAATGTCTTTTTTATTCTCCCAAAACCAATTTCAAAAGAACCAAGTCTGACACTTTTTTATATGTGATATATTTATATATATGTTTTTATACTGATGATTTTATATGGCCTATTATTATTTTAAACTACAGTTAGGCCATTCAGAGAGATTACTTTGCTACAGATATATTATACTGTACCTGACATCAGACACATATTCTGACATCTGTTTGGGTTTGCACTAAAATCTTCTCACTATAAGTGAAAGAGGCGACATCTCACTCTCTCTCTGCATGAGCTGCGATGTGTGGACGCTGCTTTGGCTGTATATGCCTGGCTGGGCAACACGTGTCAACGTTATCATCCTTCATAAACACATGTGAATTCTATGTGTGAACTGTGGTTTCCACATAGTTTTCTCATGGATGTATTATTCACAATAACAAGCCTAATCAAACTGAGGGTCACCTGTGAATGAAATTAAATTAAATGTAATTTAAATATTATTTCAAAGTGAATAATCAGTTTTTAAATTATCATGTATTCCTGGAGACAACAATAGGTGTATGAACACAGAGGTTCTCCAGTACTGCTAAAGATTCAAAGATCATATGCAATACTACTATAAGTTTGATGTTTAACTACTTTACATATACTGTATCTGCTTGTTCCAGCACGTTACTGACGCTACATCACACAGTAGGACATATTTAAATCCGTGACACCTCATTGTGACCTCAAGTGGAAAAATTGTAGGTGTGTTCAGTTAGATGTAGCCTGTAATCTTGATTAGAATTTAAAATATTAATAATAGAACAACAAATTAAATAGGTGGGTGAATTTGTTTTTTTACTCAAGTTTACATTCTCTTTTATATTCACTTTTTAAAGTCTATATTTCTTCTTTTAAATACATGTAAAACAACAAATTATGAATTGCTACACAACTTGATATTGCCATAAGTGTTTGAATTGTGCTGTGTACCCAAATTTTGCCTTTTTCACCTCTGCTTATCGGCAAAAAAAACTTGTTATAATGGGCCAAACACATGATATGTGTCAGTGAAGTGGTTTCAAAGTTGAAAATGTTGACTTGGTTAGAGATACTGCACTTGAATGCAGTCAAAAACCAGATACCACTGTTCTGGTTCACTGGTTCACAACTGGAGGGGTGAAGCGTGCAGTTGTGTCACAGTGAACTTAACTGAGCCTCTCTATTCAAAGAAAATGTTCTGTTTAAACTGAAATTAAAAAAAGAAAAATGCCAAAATTAAAGTTTTTCTTGTAACTCAAAGATTCACTTCCTGATTTGTGTCGCAGGACCCTAAAAGGCCTCCAACTCCCTGCATGTTCTCTTGGATTTGAAACCCAACAGTGAATTGTGTTGAGTTTGAAGACGGCTACAGTGAGCTAAAAGGATATTTGGAGAATTAGAGGTGTGTATGAAGGTCATAAAGCCTCTATGTGACATTTCCAATCAATCAACAGCTGTCTATTCCTTGGAATTATATATTTTTAGTGGAATTAGTACTACACAAGCCTTAATTTAGTCAGTGCACTGAAGCCCCTGGCTAATAATACAGTACATAACTCACCAGTAACTCTAAGATAACATTGCTTTATTAAAAAAAAAACTTTGTACAACACAACAGACATTTTTTACTTGTTAGTTTTCTGCATTTTAATTAGATTTAATTTGTTGTACACATTTTTGTGTGCAACTTACACCCATGTGTGTAATGTTGTGTGTTGATGTACTGTATGTCTCTGTGTTCCTTTAATGGTTTTGGTGGGCGACAGAAGGACTTACTGGTTGCTGTAGCACGTGTGGATGTGCCCCGAGATTTGGATCGAGCAGGTTTTCTGCGTCGTACCGTATGGCGTCATGCCGTATGAGGCTGGGCGCGTGGAGAGCCGGCACACTCTGCAGCTCTGTGAAGTTGGCCTCTTGGAGGTTTTCAAACTCTACAGGGTGTACGTGAGGGTGAGGGTGGTAGTCCCAGTGATCTGAAGAGAGAGAGAGGTGAGAAACGGCATAGTGGCCACAGCTTTATGTTGTTTCTTATCATCATTACTTTCCTGTCTCAACAAAAGGACTGTACTGTATAACTACAAACAAAAAAGACAGAAATTAACCCCGAACAGCTTCATACAACAGTCATGAACATGTCTTTAAAGTGAAATACATGTTTCAACAGTTAGAGATGACTCATGGAAAAAGCAAGACTGTATGTCTATGGAAATCCAGCTTTGTCATAAGATATCTAAAACCACTAAATCAAAAGCAAGTGGACTTGACGACGAGCGGCTTACTCATAGTGCTTGAGTTTGCATAAACCGAGTGAAATGAAGAGAATAATAGAGAATTCAGCATGAAGCTCTTTCCTGTTTGTTGCCTCGCTAACAGCGTTGCCACATCCGTTGACTCTGAATTTGCACTCTTAGAATTAAACAAGATAATTAAACAAGTCAAGTAAAGTTCAAGTTTTCCGAATTTCGAAGTGTAACTATGGAAATAAAGGAGAGCCAAATAACTGAATACCTATTTCACATGCACATTACTGAAACTACAGTAATACTACTACTATACTACTGTATACTCTGTATACTACTTGATAATAAATCCATGTCACACATCCACTGTAACACTGTAAGATCATTATTTTGTATATGTGGTGTTTTAATTTGTATTTTTTAAGGATATTAGATATAGATATGAGATATTTTTATCACAACGACAACTGGTGCTTTCTCAGTGGGGATGTTTTTTGCGATAAGGTCAGGAAAAGTTTTTTTCCCCCCCTATTCAGATTGTTTTGGTGCAATATTCAAAACTGTTGATTACAAGAGAAAGTAAAGCACCTCTCTTGTATCAACAAAACCCCATGGGGCGCAAGTTTGTTCTATGTCTGTAAGTCGTAGCGGCCGAAAGAAATGGCATCTGTTTCCTGTGTTCCATACACCCTAATGTGGTGCGCTCCAGCTGCACACATTGCAGGCTTTTTATGTACAACGCACCAGAAAAGACACCACATCAGGTCATGGTGACTAATTTGAATATTAAGACTAGAAATGACAGTATTTTCTTTTGTAATGAAAATTGAAAGCATTGTATTAGAAAAAAGATTTATGTAATTTTGTGTTTTGCCCCATTATCATCATCATCCATTTGCATTTTAAAATGTTTTTAATTGAAACATCACTCACTGTAATTTAATAGAACAAGTGGCAATGCAAATTGAAACACTGAGACATGACATCACAAGAGACAAAAAATGTATGTTGAAGTAAAACTCACCTGCCTGGATATCTGCCTCTAGGACATATGGATTATAATATTCTGTAATTTGGTGTCTGTAGATCTCAGGATCGTACATTTCTTCTGAGTGCTGCAGGAGCAAACAAAAACACTTTCAGCCACAAGATCTCATGAAAGAAAGAAAAGTCTTTTACTGGATGGTGATGGAGATGAAACACATTCCTTTAAAGGAAATAATAACACTCACCATTTGTCTTTAATAAAATGTTCACATTGTTTCTATATATGTTTTGTAAGTCACATGAAGCATCAGTAATATCTGTGCTATAATAACGACTTTTTTTTTTCTTGCCACTGCTGTTCTGAAAGTTTTGAGTTTCATTTTCAGGTCGCCGGTAGTATAAAAGACTCTTACGGTTTGTGTGCTCTATTCAAATTGAAGTAGACTCACATTAAGTCATCTTATTTGAAATAACACCTGTTGTCCATCCTCTTGACTATTAAACGTGTTTTAATGCTGCATTAAAAACAAACAAATTACTCAAGGAACTCTTTTAAGCTTCAGAAGCTTTAAAGTCTCTCCGGAGAGTTTAGATAATGATAGAAATAAAAAAGATACTTACAGGCGGGATGAGGTAGCTCTCCATTCTGTATGGATGCAACATGGAGACCTCTTGTCCAACCGACCGACTCGCAGACGCTTTGCAGGCAAAAACGCTCTCACAACCTTTCAAAACTTTTGCGGCACCATTGCACAATGTTTCAAAATTTCCTCTCACTCAACGAAAACCAAAAAATCTCTCTCTCTCTCTCTCTCTTATTCTTATAGCATACACTTTTGACCTGAGCTACTCTCGGAGGCCTTCAGCTGTGTCAAATAAAAAGAAATAAACAAGGCCCGCTGTTTGACTGTAAAATGAAAAAAGGAACTTTTGACTTCTGTAAAATTTCTGTGGGTGGGAGCAATAGAGTGTGTCTGCTAAAGGTTCCTGGCCATTGATGATTTGTCAGGGGAGACCATGAAACTTTTCTCATTTATCAGGGTCTATATACTGTCCCCTCCCTTAGCAGCCAATCATTATCAAGTGATTTCCTCACTGTCAGTTTCTCCCCCACAAAAACAGTGTGATAAACACAGTGAGCTGTTGAATATTTCATGTTTTAAGTTCGGTTGACTTTATTCATTGCTTGTGCATTCACAATGTTTTTCATTTAAATTATGGCATGATTTGTTCTCAGCGGCAGCAGAGTCATACTGTGCAAAAATGTGGTTGTTGCCATTCAGGGCATTTATAAGCAGTACATAAGCATTTAATAATAAAGAGTTTATTTCCCCTCCCACCTTTATAAGCAGTATATAAGCATCTAATAATACATAGTTTATTGCACACTATGGTGTAGTTGTGCGCAGATATAAGGACGTTTTAAAGTGTTTATTAAAGTTTTTTTTTTTTTTGCTTGTTTGCTGATGCAGATAAGTTATAAGTTAGTTATAATTTAGAATTAGTTATAGTTAGTTATAATTTTTGACAAATACTGTACATTGATACACACTTATAAATAAATATAAATAAACTGTATATGTACAACTACATTACTGGCTTATAATTGCTAAATTTGGGGTTTCAAGTTAAGTTAAATTATTTATTTATTTATTTTCAGGTTTATTTGACAGGGACCACATATAAAAAGCATAAACATCACACTTAAAATCTGATGCATTATAAAGAGATATAGCTTAAATTAAATTAAATATAAATTAAAAATAAAATATTTTTCCTCAACAAAAATCACCAACCAACATGTTTTAGTCAGTGTAAACAGTGTTACAGTGTAAACCGGACGTACAGGGTGACGCTTTACACTTGTGAAGTGTAAGTGTCACCCTGTACTTCTGACTGCAGACCTGAAACTGACGGACTGAAAGTTTGCACTGTAGAGAAATTACTAAAACATGTTGTTTGGTGATGTTTGTTGAGGAAAATTGTCAACACACACTCACCCCCAACCCCGACCCCCTACACTCACACACACTGCTGGAAGATAAGATGAAGATACAGTATCTGTGTTGTAACCACACTGGAGGTAAATGGAGATTATTATTATCACGAAGAGGAGATGCTGTAAGAACTCCTGGGGGGCAACTGAGTCCATCTGCTACTAAGAAACAAAAAGTCTGTTTGTTTGGTTCAGTAATGCACTGTTCTGAAATATATCATGGTTAATCATTGGGTCTACTGTATGTTCATAAGGCGTTAGGGCAAAATAAAAGTTAAATATGTTGGTTTCACCAACTGTAACAACTAAAAATACTGCATATTTCCCAGATGCAGAGATAACTGTTAAAAAGTACAGTAACAGTGCAGCACAAATCTGAGTGTATATTGTTAGCACTGCGTATCTAAGAGGAAGACTGCAGCATTGTGATAAGGCATTGCGCTGACAATAATAGTTTCTGTATGATTAAAATACAGCAGGTTATGTTTATCTTCTAACGGAGGTCAGTGTGTTTATTCCCATGGGTGCTGAGATCTCAGCTTAAAAACATGGTCAAATCCTCTTTCAAATACCGCTTTCATACTTTATGCAACATAGTCAGGTACATTAATCACAAAGGAAGACTTATCAGAGGCTGCAGCAGATTTGTGATTGTCAGACATATTCAGAAATAGTTGTATGTGTGCAGATCAATCTACGACATTTATCTTCTTATGCAAACTCAATGTTACACGCTGTTCGACTAAACTGTAAAATAGTTGGTTTAGATAATTCTGTCTTCATATGACACCCTGTTTTCCTGGTTAACTGATGGAGGACCATAATCGTCAGAGTCTCTGTTTGAGGAGCTGTTAAAACCACACAGACTGTCGGCAACCTCAACCGGCCCCATGTTAATCACAGCTGGCTGAGCAAAACTGATGACATATAGGCTGCAGTAGCATTTTCCGAGAGTATTAATACACAAAGTTAGCTGCAGCACGCCAGGCACTATTTCCATCACAACTATTCTCAGTGAAGCCAGAGGATAACTTTTTTTTCCTGTTTTTATGGTGACTTTTTGTTCATGTGCAACAAAATGACTGAAAAGTGCCCGTTTTAAAACGCATTCTATGTTAATGTTTTACTGAGTAAAATCAAACTTAGTGTAAAATACTAAGTAAAGATTGATCATTTAACAATGAGGTATGTGTTAACATTAGAGCTGCAAAGATGAATCGATTAGTTGTCAATAATTAAATTAATCAGCAACTATTTTGATAATCAATTAATTGGTTTGAGTAATTTTTTAAAGAAAAGAAATCAAAATGATCTGATTCCAGCTTCTTAAATGTGAATATTTTCTGGTTTCTTTACTCCTCTATGACGGGTAAACTGAATATCTTTGAGTTGTGGACAAAACAAGACATTTGAGGACGTCATCTTAGACTTTGGGAGATTCTGATCGACATTTTTCAACATTTTGTGACATTTTATAGACCAAACAACTAATCAATGAATCGAGTAAACAATCAACAGATTAATCGACAATAAAAATAATCGTTAGTTTGTTTGGGAAGTGTATTATAGCACTGTATTGTATGTAGTTGGGTAAATAATGTAGTAGTGTAGAAGTATAAAGTTGCCTAAAATGAAAACACTCAAGTTAAGTACAGGAACCTCCAAACTGTTCTGAAGCACACAAGGCCTACTCATATATACAGTATATCCTTTACTTGTACCACAGATCATTTTATATGAAAGCCTTTACTTCCGACATCCGGTGAGTCAAAGAGTTACGTCAACTGTTGTGGTAACCCAGGAGAACAAATAATCTTCTCCCCTTTTTTTTAGTTCAAATGTATGCACATTACTTTTTGATTAGTTGTAGTTTGATTAATTGATCTGGAAAAGTACCGAAGAAAATCATACACACTGTCGATTACTTGTGCTCATTCTATTAACGATGTTTCGGTCCTCTAACCTTTATCAGGTAATATTCATACAGGCAAACAGCACCGGCACCAGTGTGTGCTGGTCTTTTGGGTTCTTTCGCAGTCAAGGTTTTTGATCAAACGCACCTGTCTGTATGACTTTCTGGAGTGTAACAACTCTGTGAAAATTTAACTAAATTAGAAATAAAAGGAGTTATTTAATGAGACTGGATATTTTAAGCAGTAGGACTGAGGCGCTGCTTTTGAAGCTTGACCTCAGAGACCTTCACACATCATTGTGAGTAGTACTTTACATGAGAAATTGATCTTTCGCAACAGTTTCAAGGAATGATTCAGTTGAGAAAATGCATTACTTTACCCGGCATGGGTCAATAGAGGTATTAACGAAAGAAAGAGATGGTCAGAATAAAATATTGATTTTTATCACTGCTGCATCTGCTGGAGTGTAATTTAAAACTGTATTTATTGTTTCAAGTGATGCTCAGTTCAGTTGTTATATAGTTACTGTATCTGCTTTATCTTTTAGCTAGACTCAACATTAACATTTGAATCTAAAATAACTATTTTTAAAATGATATCTCTTCTTTGTTTCTGTGAAGTCTGGTTTTATACACAGAACTGTGTCTGTTTATCTTCCTTGTGGCCTGAGAGATGAAGTACATGCAGAATACAGGCCATGCAGTGACATATTATTAAATGAGGAACTGGGAACTTCTCTTTCAGATTCAGTTCCTTGAAGGTTGTCTTTAAATGAATCCATTTACGTGTCATATGGTCAGGATTATCCAGACCTCTACACGGGTTGGTTGCCTTGTTGACATCCTCTGTAGCAAAGAGCAACCAAAGTTTTAAATGTTGTACTGGATCTTGTAAGAAGAAGATTAAGAGACATTGATAAATAATGTTAATGTTAGTGGTATAAAACGTACACTTTACATAATTGACATTATTGTGAAAGACATATTAGAAACTACAGTAAACAGAAAAAGGCGGATAACATTTTTGGTTTAATTACATCAAAGGCATTTCCACAAAACTCAAAAATCAACTACCAGTACTGTCACAAACCGTCTTGTTTTTTTCATTTCTTACTAACAAATTGTTAAAGAAACGCAATTGATTCATTTTAAGCCCACAGTGTGTTTAGTTAAGCCTTACCTCGTCTTTTTCAAGATTGCAACATCATAAAAAGGCCGTAAACCCTGACGGATCACATGCCGTGCATTGTTTTTTTCCAAAATCTTTCCATTGGTCATGTGCATATCAAAATCAGATTTATTTTCCAAGGACGTGTGCACAAACAGTACAAGGAAGTTGACTCGGTTTTTTGGCATCTCTCTCAATGTGCTTATGCAGAAATAAAAATAACAGCTAGAAACAAGGACAACAAGGCTGGACAATAAAAGTAAATAATAGACAGGACAGTTATGTACACATGCATGTGAAAAAATAGGTCTATATATAAATAGTATGTAAAAATATATATAAAAAGCACCAATGACCAACAATGGAATAAGAAATAAAAAATATTATTTTAAATATGATTTTATCATTTTACATTGACTGTATTTCTGTAGTGACTTTGACTGCATTGCCAACGTACACTCAGCGACCACTTTATTCAAATGTATCCTCATACAACGGTTCATATGATATCTTACCAAAGGTTATTTCTCTTCTTTTAAAGCGTTTTCTTACAACATGAGTGATCGGTGCGCCTGTGCAAGCCCCTGCAGTGCAGAACCGGTTGTTTAGACAACAAAACTACTTGGTTAGGTTTAGGAAAAGGTCTTGGTTTGGGTTAAAATAACTGCATTTGTTACGTAACTCAGCCATATATTCTACCTTTACTAAGATAACACTGTTCAGTTTTGATTGCCACTGTCAGGGAGGTATTCATTTATTTTTATTTTTGTGTGTATCATTGAGGTTGTAGTTTATACGGAGAGGTGTTTCTAATGTGTTGCTCAACCCATTTAAAAACATGAGGGGTGAAGAATATTAAAAATTGTGTACACAATACAATCCCATACACCACTACCTACGACTACTCAGTAATAAAAATAAAGTTGAATTAACACCTTTGTGACAGTGTCACCGTGATAATGTTAATAACGTGAACATTATAATCTTCATAAATGTGTAATTTGTGGCAGATCTGTTGGATTGCATGAAATATTAGGTGTACAGGTGTTCAGACTCCTTCAACCATGGAAACAGGATTTCAGCTATATTACCCATATATACTTATAATACAGTGGTGGACACGGTAACATGACCACTTGCTAAATATAGTGAAATCCAATACAATAGCCCTGCAAAGCATGTGACTCTTACAATGTCCAGTTTTAGCTAGTCTGTGTCATTTCAACTCTGTTATTTATGCACCCACACTGGTTCACAGCTAACAAAATAACAGAAAAGCCTCATATAAAGCATGTAAGCAGTGATGGAATGTAACTTAGTACATTTACACAAGTAATGTACTTAAGTACAAGGTTGAGGTACTTGTACTGTATTTGGGTATTTCCATGCCTCTGTATACTTTCACTCCACAACAGTGTGGAGACGACAGTTAGTCTTCAGTTATAGTAACAGGTTTCTTTATAGACTAAAATTTACATAAAACGCAGAAAACGTATGATGAGCTTGTAAAATAAGGTGCATTGTTATAGATTAAAGGACCCAACAATAAATAACATACTTAAAATGATCTTACAGCGTATTAACTACTTACACATGCATCAGTAATGGCCATTTTTCTGCATTGAGTACTTTTACTTTTGGTAATTTAACTACATTTTGGTAATAATATTTACATGCATTTAATAGGTATAATGTGTTAGTTGGCTTAAAAGGTGCTGGTAGGCAAATTTTGTCAACTTTGAACAGAACCAGGCTAAACTGTTTCCCCCTTTTTTTTGTCTTTGTGCTAAGCTAAGCTAATCAATGCAAAATAATAACAAGCCAATACAAAAAACACTAATGGTACATGTCCACAGGGGCGTATTTTGGACGCGCTTTCGCCTCGCTTCCCAGCATTGATCGCTTGATGGGCTGCCACTAGGTACTCGGCACTGGGCATCTGATTGGACGAACGCTTTCACTTGTGGGCCGCTGCTCCCAGCTTTCAAACCGGAACCTACATTGCGACTTGTTTCGAAACTTTTTTCTCTTATATTATGGAAATAGTTTACCGAAATGTGTTTCTGAAAACATTTTTAGTCAAGAAATAAGATCGACAACGGTTAGTTTAAAGGTTTTTGGGGAGTTTCCAGAGGCGGAGTGTCACGCCCAATGCCGCTGATTTGCATAAAGTAGCCTAGACCTCAACTATGTAAATGAAGAGCGGCCAACGTGACGCAGCGTGACAGTCCGTCTCTCGAAATGCAACGCTAAGGCTACCAGAATGCATTGCACGGCTGCTTACATAGAAAATGAATGGGAAGCGTGGAAAGGACTGATCCTGGATCTGTACCATACTGTAACTATGGCAGGAAAAACTACTAGGGCTAATGCATTGGATTGCCTTACACTGAGCAGGTGTTCATGTTATTGTGTCCACCAGCAGTGACTGAATGGACTACTCTCACTCTATAAAAACAACATGTCCACCGAGATGCACAAAGTACAGTTTCCAGCATTGTTATATTTGTTTTGTAGTGTGACACACTGTGAAGTTACATACATGTGACCTGCAGTAGCTCTGACCGAGTGCTACTGTCTGGTTTGGTCCCACCACAGGGTGTAACTGAGCACTTCACAGTTTTCCATCTGAATGCAGTCACAAGATACATATCTTTGATGGTTGAAGCCGTCACAAACAGTTACATTGGCACCTCTTAATACATGTCACACAGTTTGGCCCCTCGAGTCTCTGGGCACGCTGTGAGGAGGTGTCAGTGTTCTCATCACTATCTTTGTATGCACTTATTTTAAGAGGCTACTAATATCCGAAAGGTGCTGGTACAGCTACTGTAGTCTTCCTCATCAACTGTTAGTTAGACAAAGTCACAGTCATTTCTCAACAGTCCTGGATATATTTATTGTGCTGTTATACATTTTTTTTTGCTGACATTCAGAGTTTCTCTCAGACATGTGGAGTCTCCCTAGATTCAGTATCATAAGATTTCAGGGTCACGAGATTGTGCCAACACAGCCTCGCAGAGGGGAATGACACGCATGACCACTGACTGTGGAAAACAGGATACAGGCTACGTCGCAACAGGAAGTGTTGCACTCCTCCTCGGCAGAACATCAGTTTGACCAGAATGACTGCAGGTTGATGTCCACACTCTGTAACTCCTGTGGCAGTATTCAAATTTCGTAATCGTCTTCGCTCACCATTTCTTCTGAGCTAGTTGAGTAATTCAGTAGAAAAAAGAAATGTTTTGTCAAAAAAAAAAGCAGGCTGTACTATTCTTTATATTGGATGCATACATACAAATAATAATATTGTTAATGGTGTATAGCAAAACAAACATGTCATTATCCAAGACAGTATAAAGTTTATATTTAGTAGGCTTTTATAAACAACATAAAAAACATAAACCACCCCAAAATAACTGAAACAAATATTTCTTGCTGATTTGTGCATCTACATGTTTCAGCTTTGCACATGAAAAAAATGTAACCCATTTGAATTGATCTGTCAGGTCAAACATTAAAGATAAATTTTGAGGACCGAGTTTAAATTAGCAGGAGTTATCTATCTATCTATCTATCTATCTATCTATCTATCTATCTATGTTTGAGTTAAGCAGGCTAATAGTAAAAAACTAAACTAATTTAAGACTTGTATAAATTCCTACAAAATTCAAACACAAGCAAACAAACAAAAAACACTGTTCTGTAAATAATAAAATGTAAGTAAATAGTGCAATAAAGTCCTGTTTACCCGAATTATCAGCTCATAAACTCAACACTGTATGCCTACAATACACAAAGTAATACTAAAACACCATCTCATATCAGCGTGCTTGTATAAGGAAAATCAGGAAACGCCCACAGTCTCAGTCAGAGAACTAATGTGCTTCGGTCTTACCGTCGCTGTCCGTACAACATCCAGTGATGAGCTGTAAAGGTCTCCGCAGGGGAGCTGTTGAACTACTGGAAGCAAATTGCCAAAGGTGGTTGAAAAATGCAGGCTTTCTATATATCTCTGAATTAGCAGGGGAACTAAAAACTTCCTTAATTCTACCAATTTAGGTTGGTACCATAAGGCTTCTTCTTCTTCTCCTTCTTCTCCTTCCTTATTAAAACAAGAAGGTGACAAACTCTTCCTACAAAACAAGTTTTAAGGCTGTGAATGTAGTGTGAACTCCTGATGCTGATAAGTTCAGTTCATTCGGTCACATCTTGACATCTAGAGTCTAAAGCCACGTGGCCTCCATTAGATTTAAGTGTTCATTTTTAATTTGCTGTATATTAACACACAATGACATAACAAAATGACGTCTTGTGTCAACACTGCATGTCCACTAAGGACCTTTTTCTTTTCGGTAAAGAGTATAATGTATAATGTTTCATGTTTCATGCAACAACTAGCAATGCTGAGTGCCTAAATATATTTACAGTTCGAAGTAATGCAGTGAACATATTTTAAAAGAAGTTTTGTCACACTTTGAATTCAATGGCAATGTGCACTTTTTTAACCCTATCAACTAAAAAAAACCAAGATGCTTCCCCTTTACTGTATCTCACTAATTTCAATAGAAGGTACAACTATATTTCAAAAAGAAGAGTGATAGAATATCAAAAAAAAAAAATCATTATGAATTGACAGAACTATTGGTGAAACGAGGCATGCATTTAGGTGTGACTAACAGATTATATTTGGATAGCTCTGAGACCAGGAGTGTCACAGCAGCTGTGGCACCCTTTAGAATAAATAACAAGCATTCAAATCAGCTCATTCATTGAGATGAGCTCATTTGAAAAACAAAGCAGTCATTACAGTACTATGGTACCATTTTGTGTCCAGAAAACCACCTTTCATCTGCAGGAGGTGCAGAGTGTCAACGTGCAAATACAGTTACATTTATGTTTCTATGTCTCTGAAATGTTTGCTCACACATAATACATTGCAAAGTGATTTTAGAAGACACAACTCATAATTATCTAACTATAAATCAAGGAATCTCTGTCTGTCTGTCCCTCAGTCTGTTACATACAGTATCTCGTGAACCGTTCATCTGATCGACTTCACACTTGGCGGGTGTATTGCTCAGGACCTAAGGGAGTGCTGTGTTGAATGTTGTGCAATTTGCCCAGATGGTGGCTCTATAAAAATGAACTTTACGTTTGGGCCTGTAACTTATGAACCGCAAGTCCCAGAAAAAAAAAATCCCTTTTTCCGCCATTTTAAATTTTGTCCAAATCAGATTTTTTTGCTACTCCTACAAATTTTGAGCAATTGTCACCAAATTTGGTGCAGAACCTCTCTGGACCAAGCCGGAAAAAGTTACCTTTCGAAATTTTTAATGTTCCATACAATTTTGCTATAGCTAACCCTCAAAGTAGCTCAAATGCTGTGGGCAGGGCATATATAACAAAAAATGTCATATCTCCTGAAAATTCTGTGCTATTGCGACCACATTTGGTGTACATGTGTAGGTATGCTGTCTTAGTGAACACGACAAATGTGGTACCATTTGGCCAATAGATGGCGCTGTAGCAGCATCATCTAACTATAAAGGAAGTATTCTCTGTCTGTGTATGTATATACTGTATGACTGCCCCTCGTATATCCCGAGAACCGTTCATCCAATCCACTTCACACTTGGCGGGTACAAGCAGCCATACCGCGGTTCTCGACAGCGCTGCAAGCAGAACTTCTGGGGGCCAAGCAATTGGCCCCCTTCCGGACGGGCAAGCACTCTGAAAGGGCACTGCACTGGTATAAACAAAAGCCTTTTGCAACAGCTAAATATGTATTGTGTTCGTTTTGTGAACTAAAATGAAAAAGTAACTGACTTTAAGAACTCAAGTGAGCTAGGTGATCTTATGTGATAAGGTCTACTGTATATGCATATAACAATTCCAGTACAGAAATGAATGCAAATGTAATCTAATTTTAAAAAACAGAAATGCATATGCAGATGATTTATTATATATTGACACCCAGGCAGGCCTCATTACAGTGTGAGCCTCAAATTACCAGCAGATGGAAGAAACTGTCATGTTGACATGCAATGCAATTTTGTGCCACACGTTCTGAGCTGTCAACAGCGACAACAACATCATCAGTGAGCCTGACAAGCAATCCAGCAAGCATCTACAGGGTTGTATCAGCCTAAAGCTGGATCCACAGAGTGGGCTTTTAACAAACTCCATACTGTTTCGCACATGATTCTTATGAAATCTGCAAAAACAAGTGAATATTACATTGAATATTTCAGTTCTGTGGGTGGACAGTCCACAGAGAGGGCCCATGCTTCCTGGCTGATAGTCACCAGAGGTTTCAGTGGCCATCATGTGTTTCACAATGACATGGAACGGTCGCTTGACATGCATGCAAGGGGACATCCAGCCCTCTCACTTCTTATTCCTGATTCCTCATTTTCTCTGGACTCCACAAGATTCAACTATCAGACAAGGTTGTGGGTATTATTAGACAAGGGTGAATCACAAGGCACATGGACACGAACGCACACACACGACACACACACAAACAGACACACACACACACACACCATTCACACTGAGTTACTTTTTTCTATTTTTTAACCCATTAGAATACAATTCTAGGCCTGATCTTCTGTCTCAATCTCTTTAATAACATTTGAGTTTTTGAATATCTTCATTCCTAAACAACACACACACAAATTTGCTCCCGAAGGCATAGCCATCGGTGTGTGAATGAGTATTTAGATTAGACCCTGATGGGCAAAGTTGGCTCCTTGCATGGCAGCCTCTGCCATCAGTGTATGAATGTGTGTGTGTGAATGGGTGAATGCTGACATGTAGTGTAAAGCGCTTTGAGTGGTCGGAAGACTAGAAAAGCGCTATATAAAAGCAAGTCCATTTACCATTTACCATTCACAAACACGCACATTTACACCCATATAAGGCTTCGGGCCCTTATCCCACCAAACAACCAAGTTCCTCTTTCTTTATGTATTGCTCAAGTCAGACAAGGATGACTCAGTGCGGATATTAATCATGTTATTTTTTGTTATCTTCACATCTCACTCTGCTAAGTCCGCCTGTCATAGCCGCAGTTAGCCGGTGTCTATTTTTAAGAATCTGAGAACTTAAAGATTGGTTAGACTTCTTAAATGTTAAAAACAACATCCCTAAAGAACATGTCGTCCGTTTGACGCCAACAATATGTTGTTGAAAGGAGTTCATTATCATACATTTGCGTATTTGAGCCCTTTTATGTTATTCATCATTAAGGTATACCTGAAAATGTAGACCAATATTATTCATTCTACAACTCCCTTTAAACATCTAAGGCTGTGAGAAAGTAAGTTAACAGGCTTTTTCACAGATGATCCAAAATATTAAATACAGGTGGACAAGTCCTACTCCGACTCAGGAGAGACTGCTGATTTACAGTACGTGTGTTTAGCTACAAGTGCAAAACATGGTTAAAAAGCAAATAGAATGTAATTGCTGTGATAATATAATGAGAATTGTTTTCTTGGCTGCTGTCAGGGCAAATGTCATATGATAATTTATGCAGTAAACTCCTGCCACATGCACCACCTGCTGGTCAGGCAGTTTATTAAGAGGATATTGTTCAGTCTGACCCTAAAGAGGTGAGGTGGGGATACGGGTGCTGACCACCTGGGACCCAAACATGGAAGCAAACTGCTTGTTGTGTACTTTGACAAACTGTATATTCAAAAACAGATCAAATACTTTTCCTGATTGAAAGACAGTTTAAAAGAAGAATAGGTATTCAGATCCTTTGATAAAGTAAAACTACCAATACATGCATTGTAAAACTACTCCACTAGAAGTAAAATTCCTGCATTCAAAACAGAACTACTGAAGCTACAGAACACTGTACACCAAAACAACCAAAGAACAGTTTCTTCCCGCAGGCCGTCACTCTGATGAACACTTGAATCACTCAATACACTGTCACTGCCGTTTTAGATTAAAAGTCTTACAGTCTTTAATGCACACATTTTTGTAATATGTACATATTGTCTGTCACGGTCAATATAAATCCTACTGTACATACAGTATATAGACATGTATACATACTGTACATAATCATCCAGTCCATGTATATTCATCAGTATTTTTTTTGCACTATTTGTATAGTTTACAAATTCCAGAACACTTAACTTTTTTTTATTTTATTATCTTATTCTTATTTTATTGTTGGTTATCTGTGCATTTTTATATATATATATCCATCCATCCATTATCTGTAACCGCTTATCCTATTCAGGGTCGCGGGAGGGGCCGATCCTAGCTGACATTGGGAGAAGGCGGGGTACACCCTGGACAGGTCGCCAGACTATCACAGGGCTGACACATAGTGACAGACAACCATTCACGCTCACATTCACACCTACAGGCAATTTGCTTGATAAAGATTTATATATATATATATATTGTATATGCGTATTGTATATGCGTACTTGATAAAATAAATATGATTCTGATTATGAGAAGTATTGTCAGCCAAATGTACTCATTCTGCAGAAAAATGGCACTACTATATTATAATCTCGGACATTGTTAGATTTTTAATAACGATGCATCAATGTGTAAGCAGTATTTTATTGTTGTAGCTGCTAGTTTTAACTACTTTATATACAGTTCGGTTTAGCTCAGTGGCTCCCAACATGGGGGTCAGGCCTCTTCCAAAGGGCCAAGAGATAAATCTGCGGGGTTGTGAGATGATTAATGGGGCAGGAAGGGGTAAAAAAACAATGTTCTACTACACAAATCCATATTCATTTTTCTGTGATCTTTGCTTTTTTGTGACACATTGGACAATCTCTAAATAGATACTAAATTGCTCCCGAAGGCTGTGCCATCGGTGTGTGAATATGTATTTAGATTAGATCCTGATGGGCAGGTTGGCACCTTGTATGGAAGCCTCTGCCATCAGTGTATGAATGTGTGTGTGAATGTACTCTCCTCTTTGAGCCATCAGTGGTTTAAATGAAACGCAGGTCTGAAAAGGTCAGAGGGGAAATCTTCTCTTTGATGGAACTACTAACAACTTATAGACATCTGACCGAAACATGACCAGGACACCCAACTAGACACTGCTTTTATTGTAAGGGGCCACAGTCTAAAAATGTTGCAAACCACTGATTTAATCTTTAACAATGCATTGTTTTATAAGCTTATCATGTGGTTCTCTATAAAATCTTAATATGTAAAGTAACTGGTAACTACAGCTGTCAAATAAATGTAGTGGAGTAAAAAGAACATTTCCCTCTGAAATGTGATGAAGTACAAGTATGAAGTAGCATAAAATGGAAATATTCAAGTAAAGTACTGTACACAAACCTCAGTAAATATACTTATTATTTCCCCAACTGATAAAATCTCAAACCTTCCTGTGCAGGCTACGACAAAACCATCCTCTCTAGACACTGAACTGAGACAGAGACTGAACTGTGGATGAATGATGAAACTAAAGCCCACTTATTGATACACAGGGTCTGCAATTTCTTTGCTACACCCCTGCCTGGTTTCTATCAACTCCACATATCTCCTGTGGCTTGTTCGGTTTATTAATAAAAGCAAACCAGTAATAATACAGCTCATCATGGCAACAAATTCTTTGTTTAAAGGTGCACTGCGTAGTTTTTAGGGTTCCAATCATACAGTAGACTGTATATAAGAAGAGGACGTAGTCACCATGACGTCACTCATTGGTTTGTCGACTGTCATTTTGATGCCTTGAGTTCTGTATTTTGGCCGTCGCCATCTTGATTATTTGCAACCAGAAGTGACACGAGAGGGAGGAGTTAAGTACAACCGAATGCTGAACAAGACTTTTAGGCGATTGAAATGTTACAATTAACTTTCATGAAGTGAAAACACACTGTGAAAGGGTTAAAGTTCTAAGACAAAAACATGGACAACGCAGTGGTAATGACCTGTCAATCACAAGGTAGCCACGCCCTAAAGCATACTCTGCTTTATGGTCTATTTGACTCTAAACGGGACCATAATTTACTAAATGAACATCATACTGTGTTGAAGAAGACTTGAAACTAGTGATTGAGACCATAAACTCATGTTTACAATGTTTACTTAGGTAATAAATCAAGTGAGAAGTAGGGTCATTTTCTCATAGACTTCTATACAATCAGACTTCTTTTTGCAATCAGAGGAGTCGCCCTCTGCTGGCTATTAGAAAGAATGCAAGTTTAAGGCACATCTGCATTGGCTTCACTTTTCAGACCCAGAGGTTACTGCCTGGTTCAAATCCAGGTTAATATCATTTTCATATTTACTACTATCCCCCTCTATATGAGATGATTTTGGCTCAACACTCTTCATGAAAGCATGTACAGTAAACATCACACTCAAAGCTTATCCCTATCAATGTATTAGTGCCTACACATGGACACTGACCTCAAATACAACATGGGAGCAGCTTTTAGTAAGTATTGAATATTAGTGACTATAAAAAGGAGTTAGTGGTTCCCAGAACTGAGCTGGAGCCTAACTTCAATTATTTTACTTCCTGTAAGTTAGTACATTCTCCACCATCTTTATGTTCACTCACACAGCCTACAATAACACATACATTGTGTAATTCTGTCAAAAGTCATATCTAACAATAGCAGTGTGCTAACAGGGCCCTTGAGGGGCAACATTGACAATATGCCTCGCTATTTATTGACAATTATTACCAGCCGCAACAGTGGGGGACTGCCCATCGTTCCGACAACCCGTTATTCCGACAACCCAATAGTCCTGCAAATGCACCACTGGACCCAAAGCCCATTACACCGACAGCCTGTTATTCCGAACACAAACAACCATTGTTCCGACAATACACACTCTCCCTGCACTGTCGTCTTAATGCACGGGCTTACCGGGGCTCAAGCCCCCGGGTCTGACCACGCAAAAGGGCCCACGAGGCTCCAGGGAAAACGACGCAACGGCGGTGGTGTTTGAGATCTGTTCGTCTTACCGACTGACTGATGTGAAGGGCTCCGAGGGAAGGGTTTTCAAAACGTCCATAGCCAGAGTACCCAAAGTCATATTAAGAATATTATATTATTGAGTAATATTGAGTATAACCCTCACTCATATCACTGCTGCATGGAACACTACATGATGCCAACCAAGAAGGATTGTTAGATTAAATATCCTACCGCGAGGTCCGACAGCAGTTGGCCGGGATGGTCCGATGACATCATTCTGCATAATAAGTAGCCATGTGCTTCTGTTTGTCTGAGAAACGATGGGAGATTCTGTGTGAACAATGGACAGATGGAAAAAGATAAATCTGCTTTAGAGTAGATTCATTTAATTCCAATTACTATTGTCAATGTTTGTTGAAATAAGTGCTAGAGAGAAACAGAGAAAGTAAATGAATAACATGGAAATATCCTAAACAAATAAAAATGAAATAAATCCCATCATTTATCCTCAGATCATTAGTATGTGAAACAAGCTACGAGGTTAACTATCATTTCAACAAACAGGATACTTAAGGAGGATAGTAGGATAGTAGGATATTTAATCTAACAATCCTTCTTGGTTGGCATCATGTAGCGTTCCATGCAGCAGTGATTCGAGCGAGGGGTATACTCAATATTACTCAATAATATCATATTCTTAATATTACTTTAGGTCCTCTGGCTACAGATGTTTTGAAAGCCCTTCTCTCGGATCCCTTCACATCAGTCAGGCAGTCAGTCGGTAAGACAAACAGATCTCAGTCAGATATACAGCGCCTAGTAAGAGGTTGTTTTTCTTTTTATCTCCTGGCAGGTTTTGTCGGAGTAAAAAACACCACCGCCATTGCGTCTTTACGCATGGAACATCCCGTTGTGCGGAGTAAAATACATCACGACCATTGCGTCTTTTTCCCTGGAGCCTCGTGGGCCCTTTTGCGTGGTCAGGCCCGGGGGCTTGAGCCCCGGTAAGCCCGTGCATTAAGACAGCGGTGCAGGGAGAGTGCGTATTGTCGGAACAACGAGATTTCGGAACAATGGGGGTTTGTTCGGACTATTGGGTTGTCGAAATAACGGGTTGTCGGAACAATGTCATGGCACCTAACAGTGACGCTGGTATTATTTTCACCTGGTGAGTCTGTGAGTGAACCATCGTGGTAAAATGTGGTCCTGGAGAGAGACACCTACTGTAGCTACTGCTAGGGAACTACCACAGAGGCGGTTTTGAGTGCTTTGCCAGGTGATTATGTTAGGGCTGCACAAAATAAAATCGAAATTTTATCACAATCGCAATATTGCCTAATGCAATTTTCAAATCGCAAAAGGCGCAATATTTGTTTAAGGCAAAATGTGTGTCAAAATACCATTTTAAATTAAATATTGTCTTGCTGCATGTCCTGGCCTACACATAGTATTCTACAGACCTGAAAAACATCTTTGTTTGGTACAGATCCCCGCAAAAATCACACCATACTCATTTTAATATGTTTTTCGATGGGGAAGTGGGGAAGGGCCATTGGTCCCCCAACTTTACACCCCTGGCCTGATTTGGCGGCGCAGCTGGTGTGATCCCATTGCAAGATGGTCTCTAGTTATTTATGTATTGTGAATATTTTGTTTTGATGTTGCACTTGATGGTAGGTTGGTCTTGTGACTTAAATATCTTGGTGTTTTTATGCCCAGCCAACATTGCTCTGAGCCAAAGAAGATTTCACATTGAGACAGTGATGTATATCATATTAAATATCTTAAATCTGATCAGAAGATGTCTGTCATGAAGTCCAACACAGATTCATTTCAAGTAGTCATTGATATAAAAAGGTTTTGATACCTAGATTTGGCAATGACTGTATCCACTTTGGCTTTTTCTACTTTATGTGTTGAATAGGTTGGTGCCTCAGTCCTTTGAGTGCTGTGCTCATGCAAGGTGCACGGTAAGTGAAACCCAAACTGCTCAAATGGGGAATACTATGCTTTCATGTGTATAAGACTTATATAAATAGTAGACTTATTTGTGTGTTTTTCAACATTATACACCTTAGTTTTTTCACAATAAACATTTCTATTTGTCAAAGCAGGAACACAGGTGTTACTTATAACACTACCGTTGGCTCTGTTCTAATCAAGTGTCCCAGTAAGCCATGACAGTGTGGCATGTCTTTAATATTTACACCTGTGTTTGTCCTACCGTGACATATTAAAATGTCTTTCTGTGAGGAAGGCTGGGGCTATTAAGATTAGATATTATTTTATTCTAACCACCAATAATTATTTTAATCTAAAGGACATTGTTGTGCCCAAGATGCTCAGTATACATAGTAAACTTTACTGTATATCCATATAAAGTAAAATAAAATAAAAATGTATGTACATGTAGAACAAAGGGAGTAGCAAGCCTACCGTCAATGTTGTCCTCAAGGGCCCGCTCCAGTTGTCCAGTATGCAGGCTACCTGTTGGCAATTATAAGAACAAAACTGTAGTGAAAGGTGAATCAGTGTTACTGTGTTACAATTTACAAGCAAGTAAAATCGGAAAAAAAAGTTTGGAAATTTGTGTTTGGTGGATTATTGGCTGACCTCCAACGAATCCTGGTTGAGGAATGGAACGCCATCCCACAGCAACGTGTGACCAGGTTGGTGACCAGCATGAGGAGGAGGTGCCAGGTTGTTGTGGCTGCGTGTGGATCTTCCACCCGCTACTGAGGCTCCTGACGGTGTATTAAATGAATAAAGTGTAAAATAGACAATATGTCTTGTTTGTTCCTTGTTACTGATGGAGAGTTCAATCATCCAATCCACCAAACAACTCACAACAAGAGGCAATACTAACAGGAGAATACACTGTTTAGCATTGGCAGAGAATTTTGGCAAATTTTTCTTGGGCGCTCCCCACATAATCAGCTGTGCTGCTCATCCCACAAATGCATGATCCTTACAAGTTGGACGTCATTGTGAAGGTAAATAAACAGGCTTTCCAACGATGTAAAATACAATGCCACTTAGCATTGTAACAACAGAGAAATAATCCACCAAACACAAGTTTCCGAACTTTTTTTTCCGAGTTTATGAATGAAAGAAAATATATGAACTGTATTAAAGGAGTGCCTCACACACACACATTTGGCAGCTCCCACTGGGGCATATGGAAATGTTCAACACAGTTTCAATCCCTTTATTCAAATAAAACTTATTTGGGACTCAGTCTCAGAAAGCCAGTCACTGATTCCCCTGAAACTTTCTTTTAAACTCCCTAAAGCTAACCAAGCTGCCTTGATTCTGGGATTTCCAATTCAACTGGCCTTATGTTGAAAATCTTTGGATCCTTCCCAGCCAACATGGTTATGTGGGCCCCACATGGGTTATGCTGGGGGTACCTGAGTACCAAGTGGGTATGGGCCCGAAATAGGCATCTTATCTGGCGCCCACTTGGGTCAACTAATGTGGGTTCTAGGTGGGTCACTAATGGGAAATTAGTGTATGGGCTCAGAATGGGCAACACAAATGTGGCCCAGTTGAGTCAACTAAATAGGTTCCACATGGGCTCCCCCAAGTGGGCTACCCATGTGGGTCCTAGGTGGGTCACTAATGGGAAATTAGAGATGGGTTTTGGTTTATGTTGCCCAGATTGGGCCCATATTACACCCAGTGTACTTCTGCATGAAACCCACAACTCGCATGGGGCCAACATAGAACTATGGACAAACCCACTTACAACCCATATTTCAGCCCATGTAGTCCCCATGTAGTACCCACATAGAATTTAAAGCTGGGACTAAGATGGGTCTTGGGTATGTTGCCCAGTTGGGGCCCACATAACACCCATTGTAATCCTGCATGGAATCCATGTGGGCAATTGACATTGGGCCATTATGGAACCCATGGACAATCCCATATAGGGCCCATTTTTCAGCCCATTGACTACCCACATGGGCCCCACATACAGATGTTGGCTGGGTTTCTGTGCTTAAATGTGAAAAACAACTACTACTTATTGCCAGCTAAGGTATATATGCATGGCAGATGTGTGCATTGGGTTAATTATCTCCACTTTTTACCCACCAGTTTGATGACATATGATCAAACTCTCCTCACATGAGCAGGGACATATATAAGAAAGACCAAAATATATTATACAGAGAAAGACAAATAACAAAGTACAAAACAAAACGTCAAAAATCTACACACACACACATATCCTTCCTTTTATGTGTAGAGCATAGGGGGAACAAAAACAAAACAAAAAGAAAATAAATGAGTAAAATATATATATATAATATAGTATATACACATACACATATATATTAATAATATGAATAATAATAAAGATGATGATGATGATGATGATGAGGTCATGATAATAATATCAATAACAATAATAATACCAACAGTTACAATAATAAGTGGCCTTATGTTGAAAATCTTTGGATCCTTTCTGTGCTTAAATGTGGAAAAACAACTACCAGCTAAGGTATATATATGCATCGTAGATGTGTGCATTGGGTTAATTACCCACCAGTTTGATGAAATATGATCAAACTCTCCTCCTGGAGGCTGCTCCTCCTGGATGTGGAAAAAAAAAGTTTCTGAGTCCTTTGGGGCAAAAACTAAAGTGACTTCCTGAAGTGTTTGGTGGGTTGGGCTCCATGTCCTCTCTCTGCTCTCCTCTTCTCCTGTTTATAGTTGTTTTCCCCTCCAGGATCCTGACACGTGGCTGTTTTAGGAGAGCCAGACAGTTCCTCCTCCTGGAGCAGCAGCTCAGCTAGCGGAGCCCTGATCTCTGCCTCCCTCCGCCTCCGGTAGTCTGGTGGAAACTCAGCCCAGCCTCCATCAAGTCGGCCTGGATGGCAGGGACACACTGGAGCAAAGACTGCCGAAACCACAAGGTATTTAACACATTAAAATGTCACATTCACGCAATTTAAGGTGTTTTCCAGGGTTTTCCCGGGCCCCCTAACGTTAGCACTAACTGACACAAACGGACGATAGTTTTAGCAGTTAGAGCCGTTAGCGTTGATTTGCAGTGATTGCGGAGCTAATGATAGCAGCTAACTTTAGCTTGCTAACTTTTACTCACAGCTAGATAGTTCAGTGTATCGTTGTTAAAATGCACGGTTGCCAGTTTAACGTTAATTTGCCGCGTTGTTTGTCAGTTTAGCACTGTGGCGTTGTCATTTTCTACTTATTTTATATTTATCTAACTGTTGTCGGTTACCTGGTAACCTAATAACCGTTAATGTGAAGGACTGCTAACTGTCAGACAGGACAGCAGATGATGCCTTCAAAGACCTGTTGTTACTCTCTGTTGAGATGAATAATCAGTTGTAGTTAATGTTAAAGCTACTTAAACTTTTAACTCTGAAGAGAGGTATGTATGGTCAGACATCCACAGGCAGCTGCCAACATGAAGCAAACACTGGAGGAGTCTGGTAGTATTTCTAGACTTTTCTTTCCCTCCTGGCACATCCCTAACTTTAACACAACTTTAAGATCACACCTCAAAACCTTCCTCTACACTAAGGCCTTTTTATAGCAATCCCTTGTTTTAAATTTCATTATTGTTGACTTTTTTGTACAAAAGTCTTATGTTCAACATTTTATTTTGGCCTATGTTTTTATTCTGTATTGTTTTTATCTTGATGTTTGCACTATTTTAACTTATGTAAAGCACTTTGTAACTATGTTTGGAAAGGTGCTATACAAATAAAGTTTATTATCATTATTATTATTATTATTATTATTAAGAAGCTGGTCTGCAGCTGGCAGCTGGTCAGAGTAACAACAAGTTACTGTCTGGTGAGAGTTGGAAAAAATGACGTTAACGTGATAGAAAACTGAATATGTTTAGCTTTTAGACTGTCAGTCTAGACTAAACTAGCTGTTTGAAGACACCTTGGGCTTTATAGGAAATTGTGACAGGATTTTGCTCACCAAACTACAGACCAGATTAATCGATAACGGAAATGATTGAGTTACAGCCAACCTATTTATGTTTTCGTGCCTTTCCTTTAGTGTTTTAAAGGGACTGTTTGTAAGATTCAGAAATGCTTGTTAACAGCGACACCTGTGGCCGTTAAGTCAACGAAAGTCAGAGCCGGGCTCACGCTTGTGCTCGCTCTAAATAGACATGAACGAGCATCGCTCAAAACAGTGAGGCGACACACGTCAGCTAAAACCACAATATCACTCTATATTTCACCTGCTTAGCAGTAATGTTAGCTGACCAGACGAAGGTCTCTCCATGAATCACTGCTGATCCTAGTGTTGGCTCTTCCTGCTTCAGCCTCCCGACCGCGGCCGGAGGGAACAGGGAAGATACCGACATCCGGTCGGAGACGATAACGTTTCTCGCTGCGGAGCCCCGTCACTTCACAAGACAAGGAAAACCTCTGTTGGTCTGGAGGAGCTGCAGCATTTATTTCTGCACAAACGTCCACTGTACATTCACTAGATATTCTCAGAGCTTCTAACTCTTCTGCAGTGTGTAGTGTGCACGCATGCACGTGAGAGTGGAGCGAGCTGAGCGAAGGCAGGCAGAGGAGCAGAGGAGCAGAGTACAGCAGAGACTCCGGCCCTGGAGACCAAAGCTACGGTCTCCCCCACGTCCTACGACCGCGGCCAACACTGTTTTGCAAGACGGGCTTCACTAGATATAACTTTGTGGTTTTGGTGCTTCAGTGTAGTTTGTGTTGGAGTCTGAGTCTGAACAGCGTAGCCACACGTGAGCGCGCATGGGACACCGACCCGGGTGATTTATATGTGTAAGAAGTTACAAACAGTCCCTTTAAGCTATATAGTTTTTGTGCATGTCAAAAGTGCAAAGTTACAAACCCCAAAGTCCCCGCCAAAGAGTGTCCCCCACAGAAACACTGCTCTTGAACTGCCTGAAATGCCTTCCTTGAAATCATGCGGCAGTAGCTCAGTCCATGGGGACTTGGCTTGGGTCTCCGGTTCAAGTCCCCGCATGGACCAAGTACTGAGTGTGAACTGGTAGCTGGAGAGATGCCAGTTTGCCTCTTGGGCACTGCCGAGGTGCCCTTGAGCAAGGCACCAAACCCCCAACTGCTCGGGGCGTCTGTCAGGGGCAACCCCCTCGCTCTGACATCTCTCCATCAATGCATGTATATAGGTCCTGTTTGTGCATGTGTGTGTATTTCGGGCCTGTGTGTACTATGTACTGTGTAAAATAACAGAGGGAAACAATTAAATTTCCCCTCAGGGATCAATAAAGTGCCTTTCTTCTTCTTCTTCTTCTTCTCTCTTCTTCTACCTTTTCTTCCGTCATGTGTAGAGTTGTTCCGATACCGGTATCGGAAATGCGTCCGATGCTGCCCAAAATTCAGTATTTAGTATCTGTGAGTATGCCAGTCTATGCACCGATCTGATACCATAATTTATTAACCCAGAAAAAAATCAACTTGTTTAACTAGAAATCAATTCTTCTTCTTCGCCGCTCCAAAACACCCTGGATGTATCATGGCTGCCAGTGGCAACTACTGTTTTAGAGCAGCGAAGAAGAACTGATTGCAGGTAGTTTGTGACGTGACGATAGCAAACAACAACAGTGCGGTGCTAGTGGAGAGTGTATGGTAACGGTAGTCAGAGCAAGGAAAAAATCAGCCATTTGGCAATATTTCACAGTGGAAAATCTGTTCATGTTTTCAAATGGTTTAACCTGAGCCAGGCCATACAACAAATATAGTAATCATAGCACATCCATACATGGTCAGTAGTAAACAGCTGTTCAATAATAATAATAATAATAATAATGACTATATATATTTTCATCACGCTGATATCGGATCGGTACTCGGTATCAGCCGATACCGCAAGTTCAGGTTTCGGAATCGGTATTGGGAAGGAAAAAATGGTATCAGAACATCTCTAGTAACGTGGTGATGTCACCATGTAACACATTTGCCTCACAGCCAGTATGAGAAAAGTTAAGCGTTTTTTGAACATTAAAACATGTAAACACGTTCATACAAGTATGCACCTGAAAATAAGCATAATAGGTCCTCTTTAGTTTAATGCTTATTTAGAATGTTCGTACATCTTTGAGAAGGTGCAGGAGAGGCCTGTTTGTCTGAAAGTGTGCTCCTCTTGCAGCATTACTGGTTGCAAGTGCTTTTTGGACCGTGGGACGGATGAAAGGTGGAAGCTGTAGGAAGCCCAACTGGGCTGTAGCTGCTCTGTTGATCCCAGTTACCCTGCTACTCGTGCTGACCTCCAGGGGGGCATCAGGCAGCCGCAAGATGACACAAACGTCTATGGCTCATGCAACAGCCTCGTCTGCAGGACCAGGCCCCAGCCTGACAGATGACCTCCCAGGCCTCCAGGCAGTAGCAGACGTCTTATCCAGCGAACAAGCTCACGTTTGGCTCTTGTCCCTGGTGGGCTCTGTTGCTGTAGGCCTCAGTGGGATTTTCCCCCTTATTGTCATTCCCATCGAAGCTGGAGCAGCCCTCAAAACAGAAGGTAAGAGGTAGCAACATGTAAACTATACATGTCAGTGAATTACTCACAATACTATATTATCACAATATTTTGCAAGACATTCATCAATGATACATCATGATATCTGTGTAACTAAAGAGAAAAGATATCCTTTAAATGGTAATACAAATTTTTAGAAAAGCAGGAATAAATAATGTACTAAATCTATGATGAAGAGCTAGTCATTGTTTTACATGTCAACATAAACACAAACGGTGACTATATATTGACTAAAGACTGCAGTGTTGAAAGCAGAAGAGTCCAGAGGTCAAAGAAGGAAATATTTGTGCCTCATTAACTATAGCATAAACGTAAAATTCCAGCTCTTTAGTGGGTCTGTAGTAAATCTCAGCTCGCCACACTCCCTAAAAAGAGAAAATAACCCCAGTGGGATCAACAAGTAGTTCTGCTGGGTCTTTGTCAGCCAGTCCTAGACACAGCTGCACCTCTGTCATGGTTTAAAATAGTAACAACCTTAAAGATCCCATGAAATGGGCACTTGAACTTCCTGGAAAACTGCAGCTTCCTGGAAAACAGAACGTCATGGACATGCCTTCAACGAGTATAAATGAGACTGAAGGCTTTCAAAGCAGGCACGACAGGAAACTTTTCCTTAAAAACATACATTTTTTAAATTACAAAATCAGTAGTAAGAGCTACATGTTGTGCTGAATAGGAAGACTGTCAGTGAAAAGGTCACCCAGTTCCACAGCAGATAAAATTGAAAGATTGAAAAATATACAGTGGAAAAAAATAATATAAAAATGCAGGTTGTTGTGTCATTAAGATGCATTGTCTGTCAAGAAAGCATGAGTGTCTGTCTGTACAAACTTTTGTACCAATCCACGTGGTAGATGTTGCGATATCACTGGAAATTTTCACCTGCTGAACACACTAGATGAGAAGTCAGACAACCGTCACGTTTTTAGGATTCTTCCTTTGGGGACTAGTACAGAATGTCATGGCAGGCCAATAGTTGTTGTTATTTTAGTCTGGACTAAAGTGGTGGGTGACATTGCCACCCAACAGACACTGTAGTAGACAGTAATTTGCACTGATTACGCCCAGTGCAAATAATAACTCCTCTTTTAACCGGTCCATGTTGATAGCAGTTTCATTAGGTTGTTTTTAGTTCCTTAACTTATGAACACACAAACTGCTTTTCAATCCCCCTGTTTTTATGTGCATTTTCAATTTGGGCATTTAAAAAACCAGAGTGGAAAGGCTTCAATAAGCAGGCCAGACTTTAGGTCAGCCTGCGGCCTCTGAAGTGGCCCCACCCACAGGAACGTGGCATTCCAGATGTATTTTAGGCCGTGGGGTTTTCAAGTGCAGTCCTGACCTGAGGTTAGTCATTACTGAGGAAACTCCTGAAGCATTAAAGATTTCTGCTGAGCACATAATCACTGTGTATATTAGTAGCCTGGGCCAGATACACTTTTGTGGATTTGTGTGCATCATGTTTTACTTGTTAAAAAAAATTCACTTTTTTGTAAAAGACACAAATAAGAATTTTTCAGCTCTACGGTTCTTTCCTCCTTTTTTTTTTTTGAAATGGCACCTTTCCTACTGATTAATTAATAAGTAAAACATGATGAATTAATCAGTAGAAAAGGTGCCATTTCAAAAAAAAAAAAGGAGGAAGGAACCGTAGAGCTGAAAAATTCTTATTTGTGTCTTTGACAAAAAAAGTTAATCACATGAATAAAAGTAATGATGTTAATCAGGTTGATCGGTAACAAATGCAGAGTATGGATGAGTGTGTGATGGGTGCAAACAAAACCCAAAACATGTCAGGGTCTGGGAGGAAGAGAAGAGGGAGGTTAGAGATGAAGCCACTTAAGTAGGTAGTTTCCTGATGTCCTTTCCCACTCTGCCCATTGGCTCCTGAGCCAGGAAGCTGAGAGGGATTGACGTCACAATCTCATGGAATGAATGTACAATTCTTAATTAAACACACTAAACGGTAATTGCTTTTTTTCCTCTTCTGTTTGTCTGTGTTTTCTCAGCTGGAGGCCAGAAGCTGAAGCAGCTCTTGAGCTTTGCTATTGGTGGTCTCCTTGGTGATGTATTCCTTCACCTCCTTCCTGAGGCGTGGGCGCTCTCTGGCTCTTCAGGTGGGTCTCCTTTCCACTAATACCATCACCACCTTTGTATTTAAAGTAGGGCTGTCAATTGATTAAAATATTTAATTGTCATTAATCGCATGATTGTCCATAGTTAATCACCATAAATCGCACATTTATTATCTGTTCAACATGTACCTTAAATAGTGATTTGTCAAGTATTTAATTGGGCAAATATGTTTGCTTCATGCAAATGTATGTATATATTTATTATTGGAAATCAATTAACAACACAAAACAATCACAAATATTGTCCAGAAACCCTCACAGGTACTGCATTTAGCATAAAAAAAAAAAAAAACTCAAGCCAAACAGGCAACAACAGCTGTCAGTGTGTCTGTGTGCTGACTTGACTATGACTTGCCCCAAACTGCATGTGATTATCATAAAGTGGGCATGTCTGTAAAGGGGAGACTTGTGGGTACCCATAGAACCCATTTTCATTCACATATCTTGAGGTCAGAGGTCAAGGGACCCCTTTAAAAATGGCCATGACAGTTTTTACTTGCCAAAATTTAGCGCAAGTTTGGAGTGTTATTTTGCCTCCTTCACGACAAGCTAGTATAACATGGTTGGTAACAATAGATTCCTTATTCCTAAATCCCTGATTTTGTAGTTTCTTATAATGCCAGTATCTTCCCTCTAGCTTTAAAACTGAGCCCACTACAACCTAAATATCGCAAGTTGCGTTAATGCGTTAAAGAAATGAGTGGCTTGAATTTAATTTGCGTGAACCCGTTATTATCACGTTAACTTTGACGGCCCTAATTTTATGTATTTTATTTATTTCTTTGACCCCTCTAAAACATACATGAGGATAAGATATTTCTATTTGCTCACTAGTAGTCTGCTTAAGACCTTCTTATCTTATAAGATCTTGTGTGCTTCCTTCCTTCTTAGCTGGTAAACACAACCACTACACGACCCAGGGCTTGTGGGTAATCGTTGGCCTGTTGGCCTTCCTCCTCCTGGAGAAGATGTTCCCAGACCAAGACAGCAACGAGGATCCCACTTCAGATTCAGACCTGAATTCTAACTCTGCTGTAAGTGTTTTGGCTGAAATGTTTTTAGAAGAATATGCTCATTGCTGTCCAAAGGAGTCTCGCTGCACTCAGACGTGTCAGTACAAGCCTTCACATATTTTTGTTTTCATGGATATGTTTGGTCTGCATGTTTCTATCAGTGTTTTGGTGACTGTAGCATCAGATAACCTACTGCACAATCAGTGATCTCCTCCAACAGGGAATAGTTTAAAGGAATAGTTTGACAATTCTTGCCAAGAGTTGGATGAGAAAATCAATATTATTCTCATGTCTTGTTGTCACCATGAGGTTGCCAGGTAGCCATGGTAGCACATAACCCCCATAAAACCACAAGGTGTTGTTTTTGCACTAAGGTTTTTGTACAGATTAAACAAATGAGAGATTAACATTTTAATTAGTGAGATTTAGAGGAGCTAGTAGGTGGTCTTTGTAGGGCTGTCCTCGACCAAAGAAATTCTTAGTCGACTAACCCACTTCCGATTTAGTCGACTAATCGATTAGTTGATTTCATCCACAGATCGTAAACTGATTTTCTCCACTAAGAATCACATAAAAGCACCACTTTAAATATTGTGTTTACCAGAGATGTGCTCATAAGTTTCTTGGAAATAAGTCATTAAGCATTAAAAAGCATAATAAAATGACTAATCGACTAAAGAAATCTTAGTCAACTGAGCCCAAAACGACCAATTAGTTGACTAATCCACTAAGAGGACGCAGTCCTAGTTTTTTGTTACCCTTGGACAGACCCAGGCTAGCTGTTCCCCCCCTGTTTCCAGTCTTTATGCTAAGCTAAGCTAACCAGACAGACGTAGAGAGTAGTATCAATCTTCTCATCTAAAGCCGCCCACTCGTGATCAGCGGTAAAATCGCTCTGCGCTGGCTGTGCCATTGTTTCCCCATGGGGAGAGCAGTGGTGCCCAACTAGGCGGAAGTGCTACCCTCGGCATGGCGCACCGCTGCCACGTTCAAATTATTTCAACTTTGACCTCTGTTGCTGCTGAACTTTCAAAGCGCAACAAGTGAGATAACAGCTGACGTAGCCACTTTTTGATGACGTATACCTGCACTGTGCTTTGCCTTGCAAGGGTCTGCAATTTGCTCTGCGCCCTACATCGCCGTGAGCAAATTTCTTATCATCTGAAGGCAGCTTTACTCTCGGCAAGAGAGCAAATAAGCATATTTCCCAAAATGTCAAACTATTCCTTTAACATCCTCTTAGTATGATGAAATGGATGTTTATCAATGAGCAAACTAAACCATATGAGATAATGTGTCTACTCTGTACTGGGGTTTTTGATATTTATATATTTACTATTTAATTAGTGTGTTAACTGGTGTCTAAATGAGATGCTGGTCCAAATGAGCATCAGCAAGTTGAAGTTTGTTGTTTAGATATTATAAATAGTGTAACACAAAATATGACTCTGCAAGATTGACAATCACAACTTTTTAACACATGGCTTCTTTGTGGACAATGACTGGCTGGTTATGTATGTTTGTAAAGGCCGTTTCATCCTCCCTCTTGTCTTTGAGGGACAAGATTAAAATCCACGGCTCAGCTCCTCCACTATAGTGTCTATTTATAGTGCCGGGGAGAAGCAGCTGCTTTAGCCATTTCCACAGGAGAGCACTCAGCGTATAGACAGAGGCAACAATACCCTGTGATGGTGTGTGAGAGAGACAGAGAGGTTACATATATTTCCCCTTTTACAATACTAACAAGCTAAACTTCTTTTTACTTGAATTGGGTCAGTGTTCTTGATGGAGGCATCATATTTGTGGAGAGCTACCATGTTTGACGTAAAATGCGAAGAGGAGATTCAATAATTTTCTTATTTTTAGATCATTTTAAATTGGGTGTATTGCAGTGACAATTTAGCTCCAATCCCAGCCCTCAAAAATAATCACGCTTTATTACTTCCTCATGCTTCAATCATAGACATCATGGAGCAAACATTTTGTTGCTGTGACCAGAAGACAGCAGGCTATTTCCCTATTACTTAATTTGAGTATCAGTCCAAATGGCAACGCAAGTGGTTTCTGAATGAGGGAACAAGGAAGTTGGCTGTTCTCGGAAAACGTTCTCTTCTTTTATATTCAAAATATAAAACAGTTGAGCAGGGTTGGAATATAAAGGTCATCTGTTATGTCTATATCTAAAAATAGAGCAAAAGTACAAATGACTTCTTATTACTGCATATGTAGGAAGTTTGAAAAATAATTCAACAGCTGCTCTGCTGGCAGGAGGTGAAAGCCATTGACACACAGTGGGAGTAACAATAAAATGCATGTTCGTTGCACTGTTGAATCCAGGCTCCCATTAACTTACTGTTTTTAGTAAGACTGGTGTGGTTTCCTCAGAGGAGACAAGCCCCTCCAATGGCATATTACTGATGGGTAATAGTTACAGAAAGATTATTCATAAAAAAACGTTGTAAATGTATAACAAAGAGGTCGGGGTTATAGTGCACATGGGGACAACATGTTAATTTCTTGCCTTGTTTTTCTTCCTTTTTTCTCCACAGTCACAGTCTATTTCAGCTTTCAGTGGAAAAGCAGTGGCATCACTCAGAAATGGGCACCATGCTGAGTCATGGAAATCCTCCGAGCAGCAGAGTCTGCAGGAAAGATCAGAGAAAATCAAGGTAATTCTGACATCCAAAACATTTCCCAGTTAACAAAAATGACAAAAAAAAATGTTGTTATTATTAATATTTTAAAGGAGACACCACTAGGGGTAAACGCTTGATATGGGTTGCTCATGTAAGAGATGCATTTTGTGCTTCTTAAATTCTTCAAACTGATTCATGTAGTTTAGTTCATAACTAGCAAATTAGTTGAAAGATAAACTTATTGGCTATTTAAAATTTGACAGTACATCGTGCTCTTAACACATATTTTAACACAACATGAAAATGCTTTTATTACTGAGAGGGTCTTAACCTTTACTTTACCCCTGTATATTCTCAGCCTTGTCTTTAGCACAGTCTTCAGGAAATCCTTTGCATGCCTTGCACATTGCATATATGCACTTTTTATTACATATTTTCAATATTTATTTTCAGCTTTTTTTTTTTACTTTTTCTATTCCTTATTTTTCACAGTAGTCTTTTAGCATGTCACATTGCATGAATGCTTTACACTGGACATGACTTTGTAAGTGCCATTTAGGGATTCATTTATGTAAAAAAACAAACAAACAAAAAACAGCCACCATCAGGAAAGTGGGTGGGTTATTAGTGACATCACAGATTATTAGGACATTTAATTCTGATAAGCCATCCCCTCACCTTTAGTCAGACGCTGGCTGTGTTTTGATTATTTCCAATCAGAAAGCACAGAAGGGGTTGAATAATATGAAAGTAAACAGTGAACTTGAGTCTACTCCAGATGCACATCTCAGTGTGGTTTAGTACAATACATAGTAGATAATTAAAATGGGAATCAGGAATGACGGACTGAAACCACATTACCACTTGAGGATCTACAAAAATGTTTTATTTCAAATAGATCTTTTCTAAAATCTGCAGAGAAAAATAAGTATTAAAAAGTTGAAGAAGAAAAAACTAACCTAACTATTCTTTTAATTGAGACAAAAAGAAGCACATAATGAAGAAATGTCTTGAAATGCTTATGCTATTCAGGGTTGCAGGGGTCTGCAGCCCATCCCAGCACACCCAGTTTATTACAACAACAACAAAATTGGCTCAGAAATTTGTGGCACATCCCCAGCAGCTGCTGTTTATTTCCTGAGAGGAACGGATCATTTACAGCCTCATTTTAAATGGGTCAGACTACAAAGCTGGGAGTAACTTTAGCTCATAACCACAAGAACTATTTAGTCATTAAAATTACAACATATAAAGGCTTACACATTGGATATTGAAAAACAACCGATCAAATTTAACCAGAATTGTATCTTAATAGAGAACGTTGTGACTGACAAATAATTACATTCCTGTTGACCATACTTGTTGTAGTTTTGCCTAATCGAGGGTAATGTGAGTAACAGTGGTTTTGTTGTGTTTTGTGTGTCACAGACAAGTGGATACCTGAATCTCCTGGCCAACTGTATTGACAACTTCACCCATGGACTGGCAGTAGCAGGAAGTTTCCTGGTTAGCAAAAAGGTAAGAAGCTGTGATAATCTCAACACTAAAACAACTTAAAATCAATTATCTTGGAATGTCTATATTTCTCATTCAAATGTCAAATCAAAAAAACTATTTTTCATCAATGAATGAGAGCACCCACATAGCTTTGTGCTGCTCTGATGCTTTGTCTTAATTTTTCTCTTGGGTAAAGATACAGTCTAGAATTTGAGTTTTGGAGGCCTGTAATAACTCAAACTTTAGTCCAGTAAATATTACTATAAAGTTTTGACTATCTCCGAATGCAGCATGTCTAATTCATGTTTAGTTATTACATGCAGTCAGTCCTTGAATCAGAAGTTCAGACAGTACATTTCACAGCAGGGTGTAGTTATACATCCTTGGCTTCAGTTATCAGCATTGTGTAAGCAGAGTTTTGTGCTCATAATATATACATTTCCATCCACACTGGTTTAACATAATGACTCATGTGTGAGAATGTGATTGCATTCACATTAAGTCCTCAGCATGCATATTTATACATGAGCTCCTGGTTCTTCATATAGTGTAATTGCAGGTGAAATAGCTCCCCGGGGTTGCAGACCAAATTAGCACACAATCTTGAACTGAATCATTGCTAATAAATTAAGTGTGTAAACTGACACTAGGCTGCATGTCATGCCAACATGTAGGACAATTAAGATACTTATATAGATATAGAACTTCAAGAAGGTATTGTCATCATTGACTGACCCCTATATGATTACTTCTTCTTGGTCAACAGCCAAGAAAACACAACATTTACTCCGTTTATAATGATGGAGAAATCTGATTGTATAGTTAGGGGCTTGTAGATTTGTTACTCTATATCAGATGCAAATAATTGGTTTAGGCAAACTCAACTCCTGTCTCCAAACAAAGAGACTGGTTTTAAATGTCCATTCCTTGCAAAAAATAAGGCTACATGCAGGAGAGCTGCAAAATAGCCAAGGAGGAGCGCTATAATACCTGCTGAAAGCAAAGGACAAAAATGTATCTAGGGAATTTGGACATATAACACCTTCCTCGTGAGTACAGAGTTTGGCAGCGAATGCAGCTTCGCTGGCAGAGCAGCAGACCTGTTGTATCAGCAGTCCCACTGTCTTTAGAGTGGACCGCTCAGTGGACATTCATTACGGGACACAACAAACTTTTTCAGTTTGAAACTTATACTTGTAGCATTATCTTACGGGTTTGATCAAAAAGGTGCAATTTAAACTGCAGTAGCGTGTATTTGCTTCAGTAGGTTACTGTATATTTGTAGCTGTGGGAAGGAGAGCGTCCAGCTGGAGAGACATAAGGCTATCAGCATGAACTATGGACCAATGTGCCAGAGAGGAAGTTCTCAAACATACACATACAAGACATCTCACCGGTGTTTTCTGTTTACTCTCATGCGCATTTATGAAAGCATGAAATGCTGCATGAAAATGATCCGTATCAACGCAGTGTTGATTAAATATGAAGAAGTTAGAGTTCACAGTTTTTAATTCTGAACGTCCGATGAACATTTTTTTAAACTTTGATCTTTTATTAGGTTTATCTTTCATTAATTTAAATTTGTGAATTTCCCCTCTGCAATCAATAAAGTCTCTTCTTACAGGGAGCTGATCATTGCTAGTACCAAATAAGCTTTATGTTGCTTAAACCACAAACCACATTACATCATTCAGTTACATTCAAACATTTTTGGCCCCATGTTACTGATGATGATTGATGACTCTGCGATTTTGGGCTTTTTACAGCCCCTGCTTCCTGGACAAAAGTCAATTTTATTACTATGGCATTAGGCTACATTGTGCATTTGTTTTTTTAACTTAATTTGATTTTTAAAGGACCAGTGTGTAACATTAAGGGGGATCTATTGGCAGAAATGGAATATAATATTAATAAGTATGATTTCTTTAGTGTATAATCACC
The DNA here is from genome assembly GCA_916700685.1 of Adelosebastes latens. Classification (NCBI taxonomy): domain Eukaryota; kingdom Metazoa; phylum Chordata; class Actinopteri; order Perciformes; family Sebastidae; genus Adelosebastes; species Adelosebastes latens. Next base: position 87,087 of record CAKAKR010059890.1, read on the forward strand.
TGAAAATAAGAATGGTTTTGTTACATTAGAATGAGCTGTCTATATCTACATCATGGATGTAAAAAGAGAACTGGATACAGCGTTGGAGACGGGGCCCCGTTCATTCCTATGAAAGTTGCTCAGTGGCGCATGAAGCCAAAGTGGCCCGACTGCCGAGTGGAAAAGTACCCAGATCTTCTGGCGATCTTAGTGCAGTAGCAACCGCTCGGTCACAGCCGTCACGCTGTCGTCACGGCTTGCTAACTTTGCCTCCCAGCCCTCGCCCCAGCCTCGGTCTTGGTCTCATTCACGTGAACGGAGGAAAGGAAATAACTCTGGATTCAGCTATTAGTGCATTTTACAACTTTTAGGACCTAATGATTTAAATAAGGGCTATTCAAATGTGCTTACTGAAAGTTGATTCATCTAAAAAAAAAATTATCCGCTGAGTTACAGACATCTCTTTCCCAATGTAAGTCTATGGGAAAAAGTCTTTTTGGGCCCAATGGCATCATGTGACGGACAGGGAAGTTGTAGTACCGCCGTTTGGCCACTACGAAAATAGCATGTTTCTACAGTAGCCCTGACCAGAGAAACTAAACACTGTTTTCAGCCAGATTCGTTAACGTTACTCGCTCCTGTCGTCGCAGCGCTCGCTCTCTCTCTCTCTCTCTCTCTCTCTCTCTTGCTTCACCACTCACTTCCCACGTACACACACACTCTAAACACTGACGCTGCTCCAAATGACCTAACTGGCTCTAGATAGGGTCATTCGCATTTTCACGACAGCCATCGTTGTTCTTCTACACACTTGGCACACGGAAGAGGTTTCAGTTGGTTGCAATCTGCAACCTCATCGCTAGATACCGCCAGATCCTACACACTGCTCCTTTTAAGAACTTACACTTGTGCACATTTTTCATTTACTATAATTAAGCATTTGGCTATTATCTCCTAAACACTTATAACTTTTTAAAATTTAATTTTCAAGAAAAAGATTATGCAGGAAAGATTTATTATGCCTCATGGCCTTTTTTTTGGCAATTTTTTCTAATCATCTAATTATAGCCAGTTTGAGCTTCGAGTTGGCTGATGTGCGGCGATTACCTCATCCTTAAAATTCTGTTAACGTTGACGAATCATGCAGATCTCCAACAGCCTTTCACCTACATGTGATGTGTGTATAACTACACTCTTTACACAATTGATAGGTCTCATCATGCTCTTCATGTGGGATTATAAAAACTTTTAAAGACTTTAAGCTGTCACAGCTTCACAACTCTTTAAGCAGCTCAAAGTTTGTACTCCGTCTTTTACATTTTCCCTCTTCGCACTATGCACTGCAAGATAAACACATAGAGCTTAGCACTCGACTCGGGTGCTGTCAAGGATGAATTTGTCATACGTTTTCCCTTTGATACCACAGAGCACTGTGTTAATTAAACGTTTCTTGCAGGTTGGGTACCTCACCACCTTTGCTATCCTGCTACATGAAATCCCCCACGAGGTGAGATCACAGAACTCTTAGTAAGATTATACAATATCATTTCTAAATTTAGAAGGTTTACTTGAAGGTTTCATGTTTACATAGCAGAAAATACATAGGAAGATTTGGACTGCTACAGTGCTTGTAAACACGCTGAATGTTTAGCCATTCCTCTGCTGTGGGAAATGTCATCGTCTGCAGGTGGGAGACTTCGCCATTCTGCTGAGGGCCGGGTTCGACCGGTGGAGCGCCGCCCGCCTGCAGCTGTCCACGGCGCTGGTCAGTGTCCTGGGAGCTTGCTTCGCTCTGTGCACTCAGTCACCAAAAGGCACAGGTAAGATCCTCACTATACAGACAATCAAACCATTTTACAGTTGCCAGAATGACTCATAAGTCTTTCCAACCGTTTCTAGAAAATGCCACTGCCTGGATATTGCCTTTCACCTCTGGAGGCTTCCTCTACATAGCCTTGGTGAATGTGGTGCCTGACCTGCTAGAGGAGTCCAGTTTAAGGTATGCCTCCTACAGGTCTTTTCCATTAGCACTTTGGGCTGCGCCGAATCAAACCATGCCACGCTGATTTGCGTTTCCATTACCAGTTTTAGCGCGCCTAGCCGCTTCTAACTCACTCTCTATGGTTCAAAGTTTAGTTTCTCTTCTGCGTCCACGTTTGTACTTTTAGATATCTGTTTTATTTTACTGTTTCGCTTTCAGTTGTACAGGAGTCATGTTGAGTTGCTGCTGATGAAAACCCAACATTTCCTGATTTTGCGGCTTCATAATAAAAGCTTTTAAATAACAAAACACCCGGGGACTTTTATTGTGAAGAATTTATAGGAAATTAAATGTTTATCTCCAAATCGGCAATGCTGTGTTAGCAGCTATTCTTAATAAAAGCAACTCTACTACTTCAGGGAGGAAGAGTAGGCTACAATTGGCAGTAAAAATAACGGGGGGGGCTTTTATTGTGAAAAATTTAGGAAATTAAATGTATTTATCCACCGTTTTACAGCCCCTTTAGCCATGGTTACACACACCGTAGCCCTGTTGTATTAGAGATGCAAATCAGCTGCTCCTTTGGCCATGGTTACACACACCCTCAAGATGGTAGCCCCTTGTTGTAATGGAGATGCAAATCCCTGCCATGCTGGGGTGACGAGCAAAACCGAGTCAAGCCAAGCCAGGCCATGTGTATGGAAAAACCGTACTTGTGCGTGTTCACATTACAAACACAACAGGGAGCCACTTATAAAGACATGGCTCCATAGCGCTACTAGTGGCCAAAAACTCAACACGGTACCTTTAACCTGTTCTGTGTTGTTGGAGTTGAGACAGTGATGACAATGCAATTACAAGGCCGGTTACAAATAAAACGTTGTATATCTTGTTTTGTGGTGTCGAAATGGGCAGATGACATATTTCTTTTATGTCCTTGAACCTGTCTGAATCTGTACCCTTTGTGTTTGTTTGTTTTTACCAGGCAGTCCCTGCTGCAGATCCTGCTCATTTTCTGCGGCATGGCCGTCATGGCTGTGCTCTCTGCTATTGTTGACTGAACATGGAGGAAACCCACCCCCTCTCGCCTTAACCAAACACTAAAACCGAGCATTCTCCACCAACCCCTTATAGCTGGTACCTCTCATTCCTGGAAACTTTTCATCACTTTACACTAAAACAAATATCTGACAGACGAACGTCACTTTATGGATGACCGAAAGGAAAACATTCTTGATCTGCTGACAGGACATTTGTTGTGCGGACACTTTAAAAATGTGCCAGACATCGAGGGAATTAAGAGGGTTTGTATGGATGTCTGTTACCAAATTGTCTTATATTGTTGATCCGACAATCATGTTGTTTTGCACATACATTTACACAGGTACACCTGATCTATCAACTCAACAGCACACAGGTATTATTGGACCGCTACATTCTTTAAAATGTGTTCAAACCGAAATTGTTTAAACATTGTATGTATTGTTACTGTTTCGGATGTAGCTGCTGCGTATTTATTGAAAATTAGACAAGCAACATATAGTTTTATCAGACGTGCACCACCGCCACTCCATCATTTTGTTTGTTTTTGTTAAGAAATAAGTGCCAAGAAGTCAGGATTGTCTGTTACACTAGTGTCAGTTCTGCACCAAAGTACAGTATTTTTTCTGTTTTGTATCTTCCACACACAATACAGTCTGCACCTTTTGATCTCTGCTTGAATAAATAATTGTGATAAAGTTGAAATTAATTGAAGAAAAAGATTGGTACCTTTTGTTAATATTCAGTTTTGACTTATAGTTGTCGACTAGAGATTAGGGACAGATAACAACTCTTAGAAACATCTGGAGGATTATTCATAGTTTTATGTTTCCACCCCTGAAGAAATACGCCGTAAATTGCAGACATCTATATAAAATAGACTGCTGTTTATCAACTTAATGACGAAAAGACCACACATACAAGTAGACAATTAGTATGAAGAACTGGGACACAGGCGCTCTAATGATCTCAGTGGGATGAGGATATCCTGATATTGATTGGTGGACCTGTGTGAAGGTGCTGAGGCAGCCCAGTGTGTTGTGACCTCGCTGCACAAAAACCTGTCCACCATGAGCATATTCTTACTGCAAAGATCCTATGCCTAAAATGTCATATGGGAGTAGGGGGAAGGAGGGTATTGATTGTGTGTTCACACTTGTCCAATTTCAACACAGTCTGTTTGGCAAGCTTCTGTTGCCATAACGACTCCGCCGCGGGTTGCCTTCCTTAGTCATCAGCCTGTGCGCGGCCTATTGTCTGTGGGAGCCTTCCTCGGTCGCAGCACAGAAGGACAACAAACAACCACTATGTACACTGTAGTGCAAACACACCAGTGACAAATCTTTCATTGATGCTCAGCTGCGTTCCCATAACTTCATAGTTTAGTCCAAGTGTTAAATTCCTGTAGTCTGAATTAGAATATCTGACAACAAATATAACTGTTTGCTTAGTTGTTTTGTGGTGCGGCTCACAAAATCCTGGAATTTTTCCATCAGCTTTTTGACTTAATGCCTGTGCTGAAGTCAACATGTCATACACCAAAACTGTGAACGTCTCCAACACGACTCAGACTTTATGAGACATGAAAAGTTAATTATATCAGTGTTTTTACGCTGTAATATGGTCCTGTGCTACCAGGAATCAGTTCCAATAAGCTCTTTAACAGATGGTATATCGCTTACAGTGGTTGAGTCTCATTGAAGTGCAACTCCATCAGAAATAAGGACTTAAAGTTAGGCTTTCTTTAATAGTCAATGTAGACATTTAATTTAATTCAAATTTGTGTTATTGACATGATTAGGGGCACCTGTGACTCAGAGGTAGAGCGGGTCGTCCACCAATCGGAAGGTCGGCATTTCAATCCCCATTTTCAGCTCCTCCAGTCACATGTTGAAGTGTCCTTGAGCAAGATACTTAACCCCAAATTGCTCCCGAAGGCTGTGCCATCAAGTACTTAGATTAGATCCTGATGGGCGGCTTGGCACCTTGCAGGGCAGCCTCTGCCATCAGTGAATGAATCTGTGTGTGAATGACTGAATGCTGGCATGTAGTGTAAAGCACTTTGAGTGGCCGAAAGACTAGAAAGGCACTATATAAATGCAAGTCCATTTACCAGTATAATTAAGAACAGTACTGAAGGAAATAATAATAGAATAACATGATAAAAATGTACTCTATTACAATGGCCTGCTGTTTATTTATGTATTTAATGAGGAAAACAATCTATATCCAGTAACGTCCATATCAAAACAACCTTACTAGATCATGTTTGGAGCTCAAATATGAGCTTGATGATAAAAGGCCTTTAAATGCTTGGCTCCACTCAGATGTTAAGAAGCTGCAACAGGATCTCAAACTGGATCAATAAAATTCTTTAGCAAACTTAAAGTATTAATTGAATGGAATATAATTCCATTATTGTCACTGTACAAAGTACATCGAAATTAAAGTTGCAGTGGGTAGAAGTGGAGCAAATATGATAAAAAAAAAAAATGTTTGATTAATTTCTGATTAATCACGATTAACTATTTTTAATCGATTGACAGCCCTAATTCAAACATGAAAACATGTCTTAAGGCAACCTAAGCTGGTACTCACCTCATATTCAAGATTCAAGATTCAAGATGTTTATTGTCACGCCGGTTATACAAGTACAATCGTGTGAAATTCTTTTTGCTGGGAAGCTCCATTAAAAATAATAAGTTATATTACAATTATAAAAGGAAATACTTTGTACAAGGGCATATTAAGAATATATACAGGCATATTAAGAACATATACATATCAGGAAGTATGAATGTACATATATGAGACATACTTTGTACAAGGCATATTAAGAAAATATACAGGCATATTAAGAACATATACAGTATAAGATATATGATTGAGGTACTTTTTGTGTGAGAAGGTGTCGTTTGAATTATCTTTTTCAAATATCCATTAGGTTAATTGGCTGAGTCAGAAAATAAAAAGGTAAATATATTAAAAATAAAGTAAAAAAAAACAAACATAATAAAGTCACCAACAATATTGGAACTAATTATTCATAAAAAACATTTTGTTTTGCTGCTCTTCATATCTCCAGGTATAGGAAAATAATGATTTAAAGATATGAATAAATTCTCCCTCCACTTCCACCATGTTTTACATGTTTACACCAAACCCCAAAAGGTGACCATTGAAGCATCACTAATGACCACTCCCCCATAACAGAGCAGCACTCTCCTCTCCATCCTCATCCCCATCCATCCTGCATCCAACAACCTGGAGGAGAGAGCGTGCAACTACATCACTAGCCCCTTTTAAGGCAACCTAAGCTGGCACTCATCTCATATCCATTAGGTTAATTGGCTGAGTCATAAAATAAATACAATAGAGTAAAGAAAAAAAAAAAACATAAAAAAGTCACCAATAATTTTGGAACTAATTATTCATAGAAACCACTTTATTTTGCTGCTCTTCATATCTCCAGGTAGGAAAATAATGATTTAAAGATTAACATGCATATGAATAAATTCTCCCTCCACATCATCTGTGTTTTACATGTTTAAAATAAATACAATAAAGTAAAAAAAAAAAAAAAACATAATAAAGTCACCAATAATATTGGAACTAATTATTCATAAAAAAACACTTTGTTTTGCTGCTCTTCATATCTCCAGGTATAGGAAAATAATGATTTAAAGATATGAATAAATTCTCCCTCCACTTCATCCTTGTTTTACATGTTCACCAAATCCAAAAAGGTGACCATTGAAGCATCACTAATGACCACTCCCCCATAACAGAGCAGCACTCTCCTCTCCATCCTCATCCATCCATCCTGCATCCAACAACCTGGAGGAGAGAGCGTGCAACTACATCACTGCCTCCTCCTCACAGCGTTGGTCGCCATCCATCCTCTCCTCCTCCTCCTCCTCCTCCTCCTGTACCATAACAGATGGTGGGAACAACATTGCATCCACCGGGTAGCCTACCACCACAACAATAGACCGCAGCAGCAGCAGCATCCAGTCCAGACGACGCTGCTGGCCTTGCACCACCATTACCACCACCATCCTCATCATGCTCCTCTTAGTGCAGGACTGCGCCAGGCTGTGAGTGCCGTCGTGATTCATTTCACGCGGTACCTCCACCGTCACCACGGCTACGGAGGAAGAACAACCTTCTCCTAGCGACTGTTGTTCGGGAAGAAGAAGATGGCCGCTATGAAAATACTAACAGGCACTGGTCTCTTCTTGGCTTTCTGTGCGCTCGGGCTGCTCGCCATGGCCATCTGCACCGATTACTGGTACGAGACCGACGCGAGGAGACACCGGGAGAGGTGTAAAAACTATGCCAACAAGCGCAACGACCCGGGTTACATCTACATCTCCAACCACAACCTGCCGCTCCAGATGCCTCCAAAGAGCAGCGGCCCAGATGCTGGAGCTGCTGGAGCTCTCATCAGGACCAAGCGGCACTTTCTGGCCGCAGCATCCGCCATGGAGTCGCACTGCAACCGGCAGTTCAACTCCACCATCTCCGGGCTGTGGAGGAAGTGTCACCGGGAGGGATTCGACCTGGAGACCGAGGACCTTATCTATAAAGGTAAACAGTCTTTCCTTTAGTGTGTTGTGTGTGCAGCAAGCAGGCCTTGGTGCTCCAGCAGCAGCAGCAGTGATGAGCTCACACCTATATAGCCTGCATGACACAAACAGGATGGCAACAGAGGCCCACATTGCTCCTCTCACACTGATGCTGTCTGTATCTGTGTATTTGCAATGTATGTTTTGTTATGTAATGCTGTTTTGTTTGTATTGTGTCTATATAGGACCCCCTCGAAAATGAGATGCTATACATCTCAAGGGGCTATCCTATCCTTTCAATAAATTCAATGTGTGTCTGCCTTTGAAATGTGAAGGTTATTATACAACTATAGATGAGGATGTGTTTGTGCAGAAGCTTTTCTTGATTTGTCACATTTTGCACATCTATAGGCAAGGCAAGGCAAGGCAAGTTTATTTATATAGCACATTTCATACACAAAGGCAATTCAAAGTGCTTTACATATATAAAAGCAAGATAAAAGAGCACAAAGTGCATAAGATAAAAACAAATAAAAGAATATAAAAGTATAAATTAGCCTATAGCCTATAGCCTGAATGACACAAACAGGATGGCAACAGAGGCCCCACATTGCTCCTCTCTCTCACACTGTAATGTGTACTAATGCTGTCTGTATCTGTGTATTTGCAGTGTATGTTTGTTATGTTAATGCTGTTTTGTTTGCATGTGTTTTTGTATTTGTGTCCCCTCGAAAATGAGATGCTATACATCTCAAGGAGCTATCCTATCCTTTCAATACATTCAATGTGTGTCTGCCTTTGAAATGTGAAGGTTATATACAACTATAGATGAGGATGTGTTTGTGCAGAAGCTTTTCTTTTATGTGTCACATTTCGCTGTCCATGGTGCTGAGTGAACCCCAGCTTTTTGCATGAGCTCCCCTCTCTGTAATGGCTGCTGCTGCTCTGTTTTCTCAACCCTGTTTTGCATAAATCTTGTAAAGGTTAATGTGATAAAAAGGTGATCTCATACTGCAAATAAGAAGCTGAATCATTGATAGATTTTGGTTTGAATTTGAGGCCACAAAGCAGAGAAAATATAATGCACAGTGCTTCTCATTGAACAACAATGAGAAAGCCATTGAACAGACCTCACACCTGATCCAGACACACAAGATCCCTAAAACTGAGCTGATAACACAAAGACTCTGTGTAGAAAACCTGATGTAGAGAACATAAAGTTGTTGTTGTGATCACAGCTGTCATTAGACGTCACTAAAACAGCCCAGTGACAGTTTTTCTCTTCCAAACATTGTCTCTGGAAATTGTCAACTACATCATTCAAAATCCTGAATCTGCACCATTTCATCTACTTAAAAATAATGAAAAATGGCATTTTTTGTAGGGCAGCCCCCTCTCAGTTGATTAGTCGACTAAAAAGGTTGTTTTGTTCTTAGATTTCTTTAGTCGATTAGTCATTTTTCATGCTTTTTTTAATGCTGAATGACTTATTTCTAAGAAACTTATGAGCACATCGCTGGTCAACACAAGATTTAAAGTGGTGCTTTTGTTTGATTCTCAGTTCGACAGATCTGTCGATTAAATCAACTAATCGATTAGTCGACAAAATCGTCAAAATCTTTGGTCGAGGACAGCCCTATAGTTTTTTGTTAAGTTTAACAATTGCAATCTTATGTATTAACATTAAAAACACATTTTACATAATTAATAACACGAGGGCTCTGGAATAACAGTACAGTATAACAGTTCTGCTTTTCAATAATCATAATATACTGACAACGGTGTACAATTAATGTGTGTAAAATCTATTTATTTCCCCCAGCCACATAATATCGCCGATGAGAGCGAGTCATCTGTAATTCTGTTAGGATGCCGGGCGGAAACTGGTTGTTTACTAATGTGCGATGATGAGCACTGATAAAACGATGTTCATCACACTAATTGAGTGCCAAGTAATCATTAGGTAGTTGAGCGAATAAGTAGCAGAAGTCTATCGCTGCCTGTGCTATAAATGTAATCCAGGTAGGGGGTCTGGAGGTCTTGGAACCCAGCGTCTACGCTATAGGCTAGAAATAAATATAGCCTTATTAATGAAACATCATTTAAAAGTTTTCTGAATCTGCTCTATTGATTTTACAGAATATGATTTTACAGAAATAAATGGTCAGACCAAGGCTGTGATATGTGTAAATAATAGAATATTTATTTAACTATAGCATGTTTCGTTTTCAAGCTTTTTGGGCGTTATCTATAGTAATAATAATGGTCAAAATTATGTAAAATTGTATAGTTTTAGGTCAAAAACCTTCAAATTGTCCAAACCCCCAGCCCAGATTTATATTGGTTCTTTGCCTGTGAAGTGTGTGGGTTTTTAATTGAAAACACTGATCTCTTTGTGTTGCCATTGTGCACACAATTTAGCTTTGTCTTGACTTATTGTTAACGTATTGTCTGATAATGATGACTTTCATATTCTGTTTACCATTTAATATTTCTCGCTGTCCATTGACGGGGGTTCTGAATTAAAGTAATTAAAGTATATTGTGAAGGGAGGGGAGGGCCTCCAAAACGTCTGTAGCTCCTGAGCCTCAAGTCATATTAAGAAACCCCTGTCTACAACACATGCCACCTTTTGTTATCTTACTATTTCTTTTGACACGTCTCAGAAAGGTGTTGATTTAGTCCTGTTTGAGGCTCTACTTTGTACTGTTATTTAACTGGATTGCATACAGTCTAAAAATGAATGTTGACTGTCTCTTACACAGAGTGTCAGCAGCAAATGTATATTACAAACTTCACAAAGGTGATATTTGTTGCAGTGCTACTATATTGGATATGAATTGTACATGTGTGCATGATATTATGTCCACACCTTGTACTGCATATGTTGATAGACTACTCAAAAAGGATTGTATTAGTAGCCCCAGACGTAAATACTACAGTATATGTAACCTAATGTAAGTGAACACATGATATTAATCAGTTTTATTAGCCTTGTCTGATTCTTAAGATCACCTGTTCCTTTTTAAATAATCATGCTTAATCAGGCCCAATATTGGCGTTGATATCTGAGCAATTTGATATAATATGTTTTCACAGATTATTTATAATGGCTAATGACTAATACATATCTGAGCAATTTGATATCATATGTTTTCACAGATTATTTATAATGGCTAATGACTAATACATGTTGTTATTTTAGAAGCTTAAGACAAAGGGAAGATACATTTACACATTATATGAGCTGGTCCACATAAGTGATATGTCATTTTACAGCACACATAAATGTACCTAACTGGACTATACTCATCTGTTTGACAGCATGATGACCAGGTTTTAACACATGACAGAGATCAGATGTCAACAGACAGTCAGATTGTTATGGGACTATACCTTTAACTTTAAATTATGTCAGTGCACTTATAAATACGCAGCCTTCAAGTGATGCAATTTACAAAACTGTGTTCAGAAATGATTTTCTCGTGAACTTTGACAGTGCGCAGGTATAAAGGTGTCTAATGTTTGTCTCTAGTGATGTCAAGTAAATAAAACTCCGCTGACGCTTACAGTATATGCACTGACATAAAGTCAAATGAATACTTTGAACACTAGTAATACAATATTAGTTTTGAACACCTGCTCCAGATCTATACAGCAATCCTTCAGTGAGTGCAGAGTGTCAGTGAGTGAGTGTTGATCTTTGAGTGGCATTTCATTAGACCGCTCACACCCACACAGATGTTTTCACTTACTGTGGCTGATTAGATTTCTGCTCAGATTAGAGGTGAGCGGAGATACGAGAGGAAGTACACAGTCAAATGCACCAATAAGAAGTATAAAGGAGTACTTTGTCCCGCCCTAGTAGGAACAACAAAGCAGGCAAGATAATTAAAATCTGTGTTGATCTACCACAGGTGTGCAAAGCATTTAAAGCATTTTTATTTTGCCAGGTAGCAACCACTTTGTCTGTTATTGTTATTAAAAAACACAATTTCTTATGAATTGTGAAAGTTGAGTCTTAACTGAAGTAAAACTTCTTAACATGAGATGTGCAGTGTCGAAACTGCATTCAAAGCAGCTTGGTATTGGAAGCTGGAGTCCTAATTATAAGTGCTGATGCTTTTTAGATCTGATATCAACAGTAAATGGTGTTATGAATACAGTAGTTTCCATTTCACACATCAGTTTCAAGCTTTAGATGGACAACAAGGTATCACAAATGCCTAAACTATAGACAGCAGGCTGCAATTTGGTATCACACGTTCAACTTTCTATACGTACTACATCAATTCATCTGGAAAACAGGAAATATTTGGACTAACATGCTGCCCTGATGATATAAACCTCTTTCTTCAATAGTAGCCTTGGGTAATTCAACAAATAACATACAATGGAAAATACTTTATTGTCTACTTTTTATGTACAAAAGGTACTCAATGGTGAGGACTTAATCAAGGTTAAATGAATAGATATCAAATGTAGATCACAGACCTGACTATCTGAAGGAAAGTCTAAAAATCTGAGATTAATAAAGTCTGACAAAAGGTTTGACAAAAGTTATGGGAATTTAAAATTAGGGATGCACCGATCTGACTTTTTCAGTTCCGATACCGATAGTGATACCTGTGCTTTGGGTATAAGCCGATACCGAATACCGATCTGATACTAGTGTTCAATTAATAAGCTGTATGCCTCACTGTGTTTCAGTGACTGGGATCATTCTTTATGTGTAAGGCAACATCAGGCCTGACTTAAACATTGATTTCCTAACTTTTTAAAATAAAATGTAACCAATAAATACATATATATATTTATTTATTTATTTGATTGTTCTTTATTATTAAGTTAATAAATCGTACACCAGCAACTTTGTAAAAAATCTTCAAAATTAGCAGGAATTACAATTCAGGTGTAAACCTTTTTAATGCAGCAACAAATTGGTCAAAACTTAAACAGGAATTCAAATTACAGTACATAATGTGTATAGTATATAAACATAAAAAAATGAATTGAGTAGATCGGCCCCATTGTCACCGATACATGGCCCGATATCGGATCCAGTATCGGTATCGGTGCATCCCTATTTAGAATTTTATTATCAAACCATTGAGCTCCCAATACAAAAAGAAAGATGTCTGCCATGGTTCTAGCCTGTTTGAGATCTGCAAAGTGCTGTAGAAATAACCATGTTCTTCCCTAAAAGGTGAAATTACTGATGGTGTGATGATTTGCTGAGAAATTTAAATACTACTACTACTAGTAGTAGTAGTAGTAGTAGTAGTAGTAGTAGTAGTAGTAGGAGCTAGACTCCAAAAGTCTTTAAATGCTGAATGTATCTGACTCTGAATGCTTATTTTGAATGCAGTTTACCGCACTGACCATCAACTCATTATGAAGAGATTCACTTTAAATGAGAACAATTTAGGTTATTTATGTAGCTTTCGGCAGAATAATCCATATTACATATTGTTTCCTAATCCCCTCTTAATAACAATGTAGGAGTGGTTGGGAACACAAGGTTGATAAGGCCGTCTCAGTGAGGGTGTAAAATAAATATGAAGCTTTTCTATCGTGTGTTTATATTATTTCCCACAAGTTGGGCAAAGGTTCAGACTGAGATTTTTACTTAATTTTCTCTCTCTCTACTTGTGTTAAAGATATTTGTGCTCCAGTTATTATTGTCTCCATCATTTTCTTTTTTTTTTGTTGCCAGGAATAATTCAAAGATGTACCGCAGTCAAGTATCACTACTCTTCATCCATCCTACCACGAAATTTACCCGTCAACATCACAAAGACCATACGACAGGATGAGTGGCACGCACTCCGTAAGTATCTAAGTGTTTGTCTGTCTTTATGGAGCTGGTATGACTAGTTGGTTTAGTCACTGATTGTCTTTTCGTTGCATGTTTTGTGTTCATCCACATTTATATTTCTGTTTTCTACTCTATTCAATTAATTATTTTAGCAATAAAAAGAGAATAAAATCAACAGAAAAGGTCGATCGACCATCTGATAATGGTCAATGCTTAATTTTAAGTCTCCTTAAACAAATTCAAATAGCTTTATTTGCATGACCATAACAAAATATAGTATTACCAAAGCATTATCTGAATATCGACAATTACAATATATAGAAATTTATATATACATTTATGTATATATGCACAATGAACGCTGTATGAACACCAACAGCAAAATTTATGTTTGTTTTTTTCTTTTCAAGGAAATCAAATTACTTGGTGCTCGAACAAACAAATGCAACAAACACCCCCATCCCTTTACCCCTAATTATTCAATAACCATTTTTAAATGTTGTCCTGTAGACAAGCTTTGCATTCAGGGGTTTAGCTGACTCAGTTCTCTATATAGTATATCGGAAATTTGGCTGCCTCAAGGCACGATTTTGGGCCCTATCTTATTTCCATTGTACATGTTTCTCCTTGATTACATTATTCACAAAAACATAGCTCTACCACAGGCATTCTGAGATATTTGGGAAATTTTAATCTTCAAAAAATGTTTTCCCATTTCAAAGATTTATAAAGTAGTCTCTCTTTTTTTTTTTTTACAGCTGAACTAGTGAAATAGATTAATGCCATTATCTCCCTGTGCTGTCATCCCCTTCAGTCCTCTATAAATCTTTCATCTACAGCTGCAGCAGCCAAGTTATTAACTTAAACTAACACAAGAGTGCATATTACTATACTGCAAGCCATTTTGCATTTCTGATTTGTTTGAAAGATTATACAGCCCCTCGCTCCTGAATGTATCGCTGTCCTTATAAGGCCTTCCCTCCCACGTCTAGACTCAGACCAGAGGTTATCAGGTCACCACTATTAGGAAGCCATTAGCTTTAGAGTGGCTTATCTGAGGACATAAGGTCTGACAGATCAATATATCTTCTTTGAAATCTCCCCTTAAAACACTTGGATAGGCTTGTATTTCTTTCTTGATATCCTTGTTCAAAGAGAGAGAATGAAGGAGTTGTTTGACCTTGGATTGCATCAGTTTCACTTTTGAAACCCCTTTTTTTCAATTTTGAATTCAGTGTAGTTGTGAATCTGCTATGATATGTTCTGTTTTAAACATGCTACACCAACACCTTATCTAAGCTATTATTATTATTCTTAGTAGTAGTTATGCATACCCAAACTATATACTCTAGATATCTATATTTGTATTACTGTTCATATCAATACCATCCATTACAATGTTATAAATGTTTGTAGCGTTCAGCGACTAGCAGGTCTGCCGATAATGCATAAATCTGTAATGTATCCCCAGATAAGTATACATGCAGCATACATGAAGAATAAAGTTTCTAATTAAAAGAAAGAATGAATATTTACTTGGTTTAATTGGAGGTTTTGTTTCAATGACGTTCCTATTTCCTTTCCTTTTTTCCCATATCATTCATTTCTAGAAAACCTCCAAGGAAATAGGAAATAGGAAATGACGGACCTATAAAATAAAGTGTTAGCCTCATCGGTTTTCAGTTAGTTCTTTGACATTCAAATACATTTTTTTATTACTGAGCTCTTCCAGACATTTAAATGAAAAACAATCTATTCTTTTTAATAAAAATAATAAAAAATAGACCTGTTCTGCCATACTTCTCGAGTTTAAGCACTGTTTGAATGTTAAGGAAGGAGGTGCGCTTAGAATGAAATGGACGTGCCATGGGAATTTCAAAATAAAGGTGTATCTTAAAGATGATAACATGCATCAATGTTTTCATTTTGCATCGATGATATTGGATATCATCGATCCATTTCGATGTATCGTTACATCCCTAATTGACAATTTTGGCAAAATTAAAGTATTGTTATAATCCCTTTCAAATTACCTGGTTTGTCAACAACATTTCAACATGGTAGATTGATTGAGTGATAGATGCTTCACCACCAGCTCTGCAGTTTGAGGGCAACAGATTCCAGCTTTACCACAATGCAAAATCAGTAATGACCAGTTTAAACAATAGCCTTCGGTTTCAGTGGTGACGTTTTTTGCCTCTGCCTGCAGATCTAAGAAGAATGACGGCCGGCTTTGTGGGCATGGCCGTGTCCATCATTCTCTTTGGCTGGATCATTGGAGTGCTGGGATGCTGCCAGCAGCATGACCTCATGCAATATGTAGCTGGGCTACTCTTTCTCATGGGAGGTACTGTGAGAGCACATATGCCCACATCCACACACAAACATGCTGACCAAATCCAATTTTATTCAATTTCTGTATTTATTTGGTGACAGCCGAGAGCATCTTTGGGTTAACATGAGACGGTAGATCAATGTCCTGCAGTAACATGATTCCTGTCCTGCAGTGAGATGCTCAGTACATGTAGGGATTTATTAATAATGGAACCATTTTAAAACGCTGCTTGTTTCTTCTGCTCACACAGGAACATGCTGCATCATCTCCTTGTGCACATGTGTGGCAGGGATCAACTTTGAGTTATCCCGCTACCCCCGCAACATGTACGGCCTCCCTGAGGACATTAGCCATGGCTATGGCTGGTCCATGTTTTGTGCCTGGGGGGGCCTCGGTCTCACATTGCTGGCTGGCTTCCTCTGCACCTTGGCGCCCTCCCTGAGCACGCCCACTCGCACAACGACCCACAAGCCGAGGCAGGAGAACGGAACCGTGTGACAAGAGGTGTCCTGAAGCGGCCGACCCACCGAACGCACAAACCGCACCCTTCCAACCTTGATGTTTAACTCTGAAAACAGTTTTTGTCTGATCACCATCTCACACCAACCCCCCGACATCGCCATTTCCCCCTCAGTGTTCAGTGTGCCTGAGTTGTGACAGAAGGAGCAAAAGTAACAACAAACTTCACACACCCAATCTTGAAAAACCCCAGAGGGACCTCCAGGAACACCGAGACTAACAGCTACAGTAACGTATGTCTGGGGCATGGCTCTCATAGCACAAATAAGACATTTTTTTTGGTTCAGATGTTTGACATGCTGACTTTATGGCGATCAAAAGGTGACTGTTTTTCTCTGAAGAGAATTTGTCTTAAAATGGTGCTCTCTAAATACATACACTCCCACGCAGCACACACACACACACACACACACACACACACACACACACCAGCACATGCTTTTCCACACATGCTCAATTACTCCGGATGAATCATGGGAGAAATCCTCCAAAAGGAAAAAAAGAAAAAAAAGACATCAGGCCAGAGCATCTTGTCAGCATTCCTCTTTCAGTCGAGTGATGTGCGCTGTGTTATTGTTCGTAATGAAAAAAACAACAAAAAAAAACTGGCGTTGACTGCCCATTGCTTATCTTTAGTGTAGCACACTAACTGATATCAAACATGAGCCCCGGGGTAACGTCTGCTACCTCTGCAGAGCACTAAATGGATCTGGCAGCGTGGTCAGTACGATAAAATACACTAAAGTAATTCTGCATTGAAAAGAAAATCGTTCGATGCTTCTTAAAAGATTCTCTATGTACAAATGCATCTCTGTGTAGATCCAGATCATCGTTTGTGTAAATTAGATTTTGAATAAGAATGTTTGTTTTCTGTTTGTTTACGGTGGCTGACAGTATAAGGAGAGGATGAATAGTTACAGGGTGGTGCTATAAGAGCCCAGAATCCATTATCGGATTCAGCAACGTAAAGGTATTTTGTGGTACCAAACTGACAGACGGGACCCGGTTGTTTGCTGACAAAAGCAAAACAAGAAACCCAACCGTGGAGGAAGTATTTGATTGCTCCATTGTTTACCCTCAATATTGGTCAGCCTTTTTGTGTAATACAAGGGTGGAAGAAATGCAACTTCAGCAATCCTGCTAAAAACAAAAGCACAAGCTGCGTTCCAAATCAGCTGCACTAAGTACAGTAACATAGGAACATCACACCTTGGTAGAGGGCCAAAGTATCGTCATGTCTTGACTAAAATCTGGCTCAGTAATGGCTGAAACAATGAAACAAGCAGAATATGGAAGATCACATATGTGATGGACATCCTTGTTCCCACAATGCAATGCACACTGGAAATGGAGGAGCTGTTTTAGGGGTTTATTTTTAAAGGATAACTTTTGTGTTTTTCAACCTGGGCCCTATTTTCCCTTGTTTTTGTGTCTAAATAACTAATGGGGACAACACTTTCTGAAATTGATCCAGTATTGAAGGAGAACGCTGCAGCCACCAGCCGCTAAACAAGCTGTAATGTAATCATTTGGGGCAACCTGGTACCGTCAGTTTATGTCCACTAAAAGTGTTTGTTTTTGCCACTGACAGGGCTCTGTTTGTTATTGTGAATCTCGTTCTGAAATCTTGCGTCGCATCCATATATCGAAGTCCTCTAAATATTCAGTATGGTATTGAAAATATTTTAGATCACACTAAGTTATGCTTTCTGTACTCCAACACAACAAACTCTGACAACACCGGTGTCCCATCCCGTGGCACTCCTCTCTCCACTCTCACTCACGTTTCCACTGTTGTCTTCTGGCAACAAGTCACATGACACAATGACAAACAGGAAGCGAAAGGTAAGAAAAAGGTTTTATCTCTCTGTAGGGTCCTTTCCATAATGTTGTCAGACACTTATAATAACAATCTGAGCCTGTCAGTGGCAAAAACAAACACTTTTAGTGGACATAAACTGATGGTACCAGGTTGCCCCAAATAATTACATTAGAGCTTGTTTAGCGGCTGGCGGCTGCAGCGTTCTCCCTCAATACTGGACCAATCTAAAAAAGTGTTGTCCCCATTAGTCACTTAGACACAAAAACACGGGAAAATAGGGTCCAGGTTGAAAAATACCAAAATTACCCTTTAACATATGGGCGTAATAAATCCATAAAACATGTTTGATTTTAAAGGTTATGATTGACGGAGGCCCTCCAAAGTCACGGTTTGATTGATGTTCTGAACACATGAGCAGTAAAATACGTATTTATTGTGTACTAACTTACAAAATGGTACACTGTATATCATGTAATATGCATACTTTTGTGATTGGATGGTTGGATTAAAAATACCTCCAAATCTGGTGTCGAAAAAAAAGCACAAATAGTGATTTAGAAAGGCCTGCAGTGATGTACGTTAAAAGCTGTATTCCAAGTACACGCTGAATAATAATTTTGTGTTTTAATTGGGGTACACTCAAACATGGAAAATGACTAGGGCTGCAACTAACGAATATTTTCATTGTCGATTAATCTGTTGATTATTTTCTCGATTATTCAATTAGTTGTTTGGTCTATAAAAAGTCAGAAAATGGTGAAAAAGCCCAAGATGACGTCCTTAAATGTCTTGTTTTGTCCACAACTCAAAGAAATTCCGTTTACTGTCATAGAGGAGTAAAGAAACAGGAAAATATTCACATTTAAGAAGCTGGAATCAGAGAATTTTGACTTTCTTTTCTTAAAAAAATTACTCAAACCGATTAATCGATTAACAAAATAGTTGGTGATTAATTTAATAGTTGACAACTAATTGATTAATCGTTGCAGCTCTAAAAATGACAAAATTAAGTATACTTAAAATTACAAATATAGATACTAAAAGGTCTTGATTTTTAAGTGTTGTGTTAATGAACAACATTTTGAAAACAACAAAATAACGAGTGAAAATAAAGTAATAAATACTTGGGAAAATATTTTTTATTTAAGATTGGAAGTGAAATTTGAAATGAACAGTTGAATTGCTGTGTGGTGCACTCTTTGAATTGTGTGTCAATCAGTAAAATACACCCACCATACCCATCATAGTATGTAGTATGGGATGGGGCCACGTGAAAGGAAAACAGAGAGTAGCGGGTAGGAAGGAAAAGGTAGAAACGATTGGTAACACTTGTGGTGGATGATAATAACTCACAGCAGCCAGTTTTCTGTTACGCTAATATGATTCCCCCTCCACAGTCATCAGAACTCTTTTATTTTGAAATTTTCAAGCTCACTACAAGTTCATGAAACAAGAATATTACAGCCATGTGTGACGACGTTTTTATAAATTGCTGGAGACGAGTCATGAGATATTCTATCAGCTATGTCAATTAACTTTCTTAGAGAAAAAAAAAAAACAAGGTGTTATAATGTGTGTTGACAACACTGTGTGTGATGTTCGGTCCTCTCACCATCACCATTAACCTCCTCGCGAGGCTACCACTTTTCAGAAGTCAAAGGAATTAACTGAGGCATGATTGAAAACTGTATTTTCAGTGTCTTGTTGAATCTTTGCACTTTGCTGGGTCTCATAACAGTCTGTGAACCTGAAGTCTGAGCAGGCGGAGTTATAGAGTACATTATATGTTTGCAAGGTCACATTCGGGAGCAAAAGATGATCAGAGGCATGTAATAAGCACCCTGTTGTGTCTTTTACAAAGAGTTTGGGTTTATACCATGTTGTGTGTTTAGGGTCAGTCGGTCCAGGCTCTTATTGTGAAAATATTTACGCCAGAAACAAGGACATACCATAAATATAAAATATTTATATCTCTGGTCATTACACTAACAACAGAGTCAGTGTAATTTCTGATGTCCTGAGACTCACAGAATGCAACGCTGTTTGGTGTTTTGGTTTTATAAAGTTTTAAGTTTACACCCAAACTGATGCGCAGTAATATAAGTATTACTGTAAGCAGTAAACTGTAATGTATAAGTACATGGTGCAAGTATAATGTGTTGTTAGGACTGAAGCACAATTGCACACGACTCTTTTTTTGTGTATTATAGTTGGAAAATCTGACTTTTTCCAGTACTGATGAGCCACCACTGCACATGTGCAGGACTTTGTCAAAAAAGTATTACAAGCAAAAATGTTAGAGCACATATTTACGCCCCCAGTATCTCAAATAGTAAATTTCAAGCACAACAACATAACAATGTCTGTACTTTAAAACTATAAGATTGGATTGAGTCTCAATACAGAAGAACAGCAGCACACAGTAGCAAGATTGACAAAACATTATGAATTATGTGCTTTAGAGAACGAATGAGGTCAACACAGTGTAACAATGAAATTGTTGTAAAATCCCTCTCAAGTGGCAACTTCCTGTGTTTCATGAGGAACTTAGACATGTACTCTGTGCAACGAGAGATGCCCTGTGAAAATGCCGCCGTTTAGAGCGGCACTTGTTTCAGTAGCACAGCTATTATTTTCTACAAGTCATTTATACTGGTTCAACCCACTGC
Source organism: Adelosebastes latens (assembly GCA_916700685.1). Lineage (NCBI taxonomy): Eukaryota > Metazoa > Chordata > Actinopteri > Perciformes > Sebastidae > Adelosebastes > Adelosebastes latens. The sequence continues at coordinate 107,819 of CAKAKR010059890.1, forward strand.
AGACGTTACGTGGGGACTAAAAAGACATTACAGTCTTGCATGATCTCATTACAGTTAGTTTCTTTCAATATATTAAAACTTGTGTCCATTTTTAATTAATTTATTTTACTGAAATAAAACATGTAATTACTAAAAGTGTTGTGACTTTCTATGTTCTTGCTCTGCAGTTTTGCTCCCCAAAGTTGTGAAGCTTCCCCACTAATGTTCCTTCTTTTTTTAAAAGCACATTTTAAATGTGACTCTCCAAATCTTGCTGATGAGGCAGCAATGTGTTTTGTACTATCTGTGGGCATGAGGTAGTTTATGGAACTGAAAACAGATTTCCAGTCCAACTAAGAGATGAACGTCCAGCAGTGTGGACAGCAGCCTCCTCCAGATAAGCGTGGAGTCGAGTCTTGGCCTTTTGTCACTGAGGACGTGGTGCCATCTAGAGGGAGGACTGCATGTTTTGTGTCTTTGCCTCTTTAAGGCTGAGCTGATACGATCTCTGCTACAGGCCCATGATGTAAAAGTAAATGAGAAATATACCAGTGTTTTTTTAAACCGTTGCGTGTTACAGAATATTAAATAAATGACAAATTATGATACATACTGTTAAAACAAGCTGTAATTTAGCATGTACAATATGTTATATCTTTAAAACAAAGATACTTTTTTGAAACAAGTTTGTTTTTAACAGAAACCAACACAGGTTTTATCCAGCAAAATACAGAAAAATACATTTAAAAACATTATGCTACAACTACTACTCAAACTGCTGCTGGAACAAACTACAAGAGCTCAGACATACAAATTCAAACTACCATATCATGATACATAAACACATAGCTGTAACTCATAATGACGTTATTGCATACAGTACAACACTAAACCGTCCTTGGAAGAATATTTGATGATGGTTATATGAAAGTTATGATATATAGTACATAACAAAGTGCTGCAACTAACTATTATTTTCATTATTGCTAAATATGCCAATTATTTTCTTATTATTTATTACATATTTAGTCTGTAAAAATGTCAGAAAATAGTGAAAAATCCTTGTTATAATGTCTCACAGCCCAAAAGAAGAGCAAATCCTCACGTTAAAGAAGCTGGAACCAGCGAATGTCTGGTATTTTTCTTGAAAAGTGACAATTAATTGATTATTAAAATCGCTACCAATTTATTTTCTGCTAAATAATGACTAATCGATGCGTACATACAGTCATGAGGCTTCGCTGCCAAGTTGTTACAGTAGTTTGGATACAGATAACAGTCATGTCCACAACTTTTAATTAGATTAAAATGGATTTCTTTTTACCTTGAGGTAAAAACAAACTGTACGTTAAATCCTTGACATTGTACAGTTTGGTCTAAATATCCATTTGTGCCCAAAGACTATATTTAGTATGATGTCACAACATTTGTTCTGATTGGTCAAAAGTCTTGAACTGTGGTATGGACATACTTAGGGCAAGTATCTAACAGTGCAACTTAGATTTTTTTAGATCATATGAAAAATCACACTTTTATCAATAGTCAAAGTCAGGATTTTTGAAAAATGAGGAAAAACACAAACTAACATTGTGTTTATTAAATGTTTTCCATATAAAGTATTTTTTTTTATACTGCATTTGTGTGCATATATGTGATATTCAATTTGTTATGAGTTCATAGATACCAAATACTAGATTGTAATACTTGTAGTGTCTGAGATACAGCCATTATCATAGTATATCTAGTATTTGGGCACATGGGACTACTGTTTTTTTCCTAAAATATAATGGAGTCTATTGAAAAAACAGGGTGGTAGCTAGAAGGGAAAGAGCAAACTGGGGAAACTCGCGAGATGGTTAAGGTTAGGCATTGATCTCGAACAGTCGGGCAGTGAGTCTCGCAAGAGTTTTTGCAGGTTTTTGCAGATCTCAGATCAGATTTCGCAATTTGCAGGCTCCCTTCTAGGCACAACCCAAAAACAGTAGTCCCATGTGCTCAAATACTAGATATAGCATGATTAGAAAAACTAATTTTCAGTCAAACGGTTTGACCGATTTTGAAAATTTCCTCACAATTGTGCTTTAGGCAAACCCAGAGAACGCTTCCACCAAAGAAAATAAAAAATTTCAGTTGCAGGCACAAATGGGTGAAATGTTCAGAAGCAGTTTGAGAGTCTACTTCTTGCCGCAGTAATGGGCACCGACCACCATGTAGCTGTCAGGTGAGATGTTCAAACTGGGCGGCTTCGCTTTGTTCCTGCACACCCTGACCTCAGATCTGCCGACCAGCCCTCCTCCTCCTCTGCAGGGGTCGTGTTTCTGCAGGTAACTGATGAAGGTCTCCCAGCCTCCGCCTACACGCACCATCACATGACGCTCATTCAGCATCTGCAAAGGTGACACAAGACAGCTCAGTCAAGGAGGGAAAACAGTGCATATATTTCCTTCCAGGATGTGTTTATGAGTGGAATTCTCAATTATATGAAAATCAGCCCCCCTCCTCTCCACACACACACACACACACACACATACACACACACGCCAATGTAATATTCACAAGCTTGTGTAGCTCTGTCTATGAAAGGCAAATGATCTCTCGCCTCAAATAGCTTTGTCAAAATCTCATTAAACCAAATGAAACAACACCTCATGGCACCAGCTGAGCACACACGCGGGACTAATCCACATATGAACATGCACACAAGCACACACGTGCAGTGACGCACAATGAAACACCCACACGGATCTGCAACACAAACCACCTAATGGAGTATTTTGAATAAAAACGACGACTGTACAGCCAGTCTATCTGTAGAGAGGTCAGTTATGTGAATCAACACATCCTTCAAAGACAGCCGTCCTTACAGCTGAAAACCAACCGCTGCCATGGCAACTACAGCCACAATATAAAGCCTGGAAAAGAAAAAAAAATGAAAGGAGGAATTGAGATGAGTTCAGCTCAGACCCTCAACTCCCAGTAGACATTAACATTCCCAGGAGGCCTTGCAAAGCCATCCGTTGTCCTGTCAGCCCCGGCCCACCCCCCCCCCACTGGCCTTATCGCCAATAAACCCTTCATTATGGAGCCATTAAGAATGTGATAATACAAGCAGATCTACTCTTCTTATGTGGGGAGGTGTGAGTCACGTGTATGGGATGATAAAAAAAAAAATCAATGGTACAAGCACGGACACACACGACACAGGCAGCGATAGAGGAAACCCCAGACGTGGTCTGTCTCAGCTGTCATCCTGCAGATTAAAATGTTGAGGTTGACAGGGGTCAAGTCTGACATCCTGAATAAACCACTTTCCTGTCAGACGAAGTAGAGCGTATGTATTTCTGGCTGGTCTTCATCCTCCAAAATTCACTCATCAGCCAAAGTTTACTCTGACCTTTTATATAATGAAGAGATTTTAAAGCTTTTATCTGATGATTTTCTTTTTTATTACTCATATCATTGTTTTTAATAATCCTCTGTGTCATTTGATTGTAAACTTTAATAATAATACACTTTATTTGTATAGCACCTTTCATCCAATAAATGCAGCTTAACAATAAAGACATGACATGCAATGAGTGATTCACATGAATATGGACATAAAAACATATTCAAAACAATTGTTGATTATCTGACTTTACATGCTGGTTGTGTGTTTGTTTGACTGTTTCCTGTTCTCACGTCTCTGTTACCTGATTAAATATTAACCGTCTGTTGATACATGATTTGTATATTTCTACAGCTAAATTCAACTATCAGATCTATTGTAAAGCAGGGACATAATCTAATGATCATTTAGTGAGAAACAGAGCCAGCCTCTTTCTGTACTGTAATATTCAACACAAGCCCTCTTTGTCAGGCAGACTCCTTTATTTCTGTCTCTACAACTCCCCCCTCCCCCCACCAGGTCTCCGTACAAAGTGTGCTACGTCTGCAGCCCATAAACTAGCGTCTGGATTCCCCTGTGTCCTCCCTGGCAGCTCCATTGATTCCCTCTCTCTCCTTTTCTGCTGAAAGATGCATGAGTGTACTCAGAGAGGAGGAGGAGGAGTCATTTAAACACCCGCCAGTAGGAGGCAGGCTTCAGCCACATCCACTGCTTTTGAGAACAGTCAGTACTTTTTAAAATGTACAGTAAAGAGACAAACTATATGAGCTGATGCAGGCACATGTGTGTGTTTCTTTTCCTCCTGCTGTACTCAGGTCGGCCTTGATCTCAATGAGATTATCTGATTTAATAAAGTGTACTGTATACATACTGCATGTGTGGGCTGCTGAAAGTTATAGTGATTCATTATTAAAGACTTTTGACCTTTTCTTTGCTGATAAAGCTAGAGTTTAAGAGTAATCTTCCTAAAAGGTATTTTTCGTTACATTTGTTGAAATTCTCATTGCATCCCAACAATCAATAAATCAAATGTTCAGACAAAAAAAATCTGTCGTATGACTGTAATAACCCCATCCAATCACAAGCTACCTACCTGTCTACCTCTGTGCACTCATTACGCGTCACCAGAGTCGTCCACAAGCCGCTAGCTTGACAGTTGTGAGTACTAACAAAAGCCGTGTTCATTGTTTATGTTCATGATGATAATTTTGGGGGAGCGGCTTTGGAGGGAGGCCGGAAGGGACGGACTGTCAGTGTTGCCGACTTGTGGCTTTCTCGCTAGATTTTGTGACTTTTGGAGCTAGTGCTGCTAGCTACTTTCATTGGAAAAGAGTTGGAAACACTGAGCTGGGTTTTTCGAGGCCGTTCTCATTCCCAGGGCGTCAAATACCAAGGCTTTGTCACGGCCATCGGCATTCGATACCGGCACACATGGCACCCCCTAGTGCCGGCATAAAATGCACCGGGCGTTCCATTAACTACAATGCGGTAATCCGCGGCAACAGTAAATGCTCATGGAAAATGCACCGGGAATGAAGTGACGTAGTTTAAAGAGCGAAAAGACACACACCGGGTGGGCGGGAGGGGAGGTGGATGAGTCCAACAAACACAAGGCTTTCATCCAGGAGACCACTGTTTGTGTCCCGTACGTTGAGTTTCACTTTCACGTTACAATCAGCTGTTCATTTGTGTCTTGTGTTCACAACGTTCAGTTTCATTTTCACTTTACAAACGTAGTACTTTTAAGCCCAACCATGTAGTTCTTTCCTAAACCTAACTACAGTGGTTTTGCTGGCTAAACCTAAAGTGACACCAAGGATGGGTCAAACTTGTGTCAAACGTTTACTTTGCGCTTATTATGTGACGTTTTTACGCTTCTTGTGTAACGTTACGTAAGAAAGTCCGCTAAGGGTGGTTTTTATGTATTTACGCTAGTTACGTTGTTACAGTGATCTGATCTCTACATGATCTTTTTGTTGCCTAAACAAACCTAACATTTCACAATGTTAACCACGTGGCAGTGTGCGTTTTTGCAAACGTGACACGAGGCTGATCTCAAACGTATACATTCAGCGTATCCCTTGGTTTGGAGAAACGCCCAATGCCAACATTTTTTCTGGCGACTGGGTTGTTTATCTAATGACAAAATACCTGCAAAACTAATAACATTCCCATCAGCATCAGCTGTAATTTGTGTTTAATAGCATAATTTAGCACATTTACACCAAACTAAGATGGTGAACATGGTAAACATTATGCTTGCTTAGCATCAACATGTTAGCTTTATCACTGTGAGTGACTATGTTTGCATGCTGCCGTTAGCATTTAGCTCAAAGCATCAATGGGCCTAATTGCAGTCTCACTCCACTGAAAGGTCAAAGGTCAGGGTTACTACAGAACAAAGACCCTGGAGCTTCTAGGGAGTCAATGACACTTGAGAAAGGAGGATGATGAAGGGTTTAATCTGCCAAAATGCTAAGCTGAAGGCGAGAAAAACAATTTCATCCCCCTCAGTTTGGTCCTGATTTTGCTTCCAGTCTTTAAAACATTTAATTTCACTTTTTAGGTTTATCTCTTATGTAGACAGCATGATAAACAAATAATTGATGCTGCATGATATTGTGAGGTGTTTTTGAATGTCTTTTCCTTCCATTGACACAGTCAGACAGTGTCGCTGCTACAAAGCCGAAGGAGAGCCTAATTGGGCGCAGAGAAGAAAGAAAAGCCTTCCTCTTTTTTAACACCAAAGAATGGCGGAGCACTCCAGGGCCGGCGTGATTGAATAGACTCCAGAGGGAATAGAGATGGTGGGAGGGGGGGGTAGAAAGTTTACACGTGAGGAGGGGCGGTCATGCTCAGCCGCTCATTAACAAGCTGTCTGATTAAACCCCTCCCTAATGACTTTGTCTCGGTAATCAATAGTATCTGCTCTTTAAAAAGGTCTGTACACATTGAATGGCACGCTCTCCTAGGAGCTGCACATGGGTTATCGTGGTATATGGTAATTGAGGTTTATGGCGTGTTTTCCTGCACACGCGTAGGCAGCTCAAAGTAATGGATGGAGTCAGGGTCGATGGGCTGTGGCGCTCTATTCACACAGTGGAGGTGTGCTTGAGAAAAAAGGGAAGGGGGCAGTGCAAGTAGCATCTACGAACTAGTAATTATAGCGTAAAACTGACAGACGGACACAGAGCTATGCTGAAACATTGCATGGAGAAGGTGAGCACAAAAGGTCAAGAGTCTAGACAGAGCCGAAAAACAAATCCTTGAGATACTGAAATATGAAATGAATAAAGTTTTTCTTGCATTCTGCTGAACCTGACCGTAAACTAATAACACACGTTGGTAATCACGTCTTTACTGCCTTTCTTTGATGTGCTGTTCAAACAGCTGCTCACGTGTTATTGACAGGTCAGCTGTGGAGAAACAGCTGTTCTGTGACTTGAAGGGAGGCATTATTTTCTAAATGGACACTAAAAATGTCTATGTTGTCTGTCAGCCAGTCAGAAATGTAGCTGTAACTCTGTTGTAAGCAAACTGACGCTGACGGCATTGATTACCAGTTTAGGGAGTGTTGGGTCAATACAGTTAACAAACCATTAAATGGGTTTCAACCAGTGACCAATTAGCCACCAAAGCTGTGATACAACTCAGCTTGTGTTTAATGTACATTGTGACATCATATCCTGTTAAAAATAGACTATTTTTAAATTTACAGCATGTTCTTTTTAATAGATTTATGGATAATGCCTTACTTGATACACTAAATATACACTGAAGCTGTTATATTTTCTGTTTGTGTGGATGGACAGTTGTAAACAGTGAAGTAAAACCTTCCTCTTATATTCAAAAATGGACTCGGACTCCCGAGTGGGCTGCCATTTGCACTGCGCACCACGGTCATATCTTCGCCAAATCATCCTGAAAGAGACGTGTTTGTTTTTCCCTCAGGTTTGAACTCTTTGCTGAAGGTCTATGTACTGAATAAAATCATTGTCAGCCCAGTCTTATCCTCGCCATTGGTTGCCAAGCAACCCTGCCTCCCCGAAGGCCATTCCTCGAGCCTTTGTACAGACGCACACGGGTGGTGGTGCACGACTCGAGGAGGCTGAAAAGCACCAACGTCTCCGTCCAAAATGATTGCTAATCAGCCGCTCTGACACACCGTACTTGTTGGTGACTCAGCTGATGATTAATAACCTGAGGGGCCTTCGCACCTCACATCTCATATCCGTGACACATCTTCATTGGGCGAGCCATTAGATTTATATTTAACACGTCATCAGATTTCACATTAATTTTACATAACTGTAACTTTAACTTATTAATTTTACTACCTTAATACCTTATAAAAAAACATATCAGCAGTGCCATCATCAGTCCAATGGAGGAGATGGGCGTGAAAATATGTTTATTGTCATGTCCAGCTCTCCTCTAAAGTTGTGTTTTCCTTGTTTCCAGTTATTATTTCCTGTTTTATTTTGGTAGTCACCTTTATCAGATTCTTCACTTCCTGCCATTGTGTGTTTGATATTTGCTTTGATTAGCCTACATTTGAATGAACAGTACACTTCCTCTTTCTGGCAAGTAAAGACTGTGCTTTTTTGGATCTCACTCCTCTCTCTGTGCATTTGAGTCCAGTTCCTTGTGGTTTTACCTGACGTTACAGTTTATATACTACTAATTTTCTTTTTTTAACTGTTTTGTTTTGATGTGAAACATAATTCAGTCGCAATATTTTCTCAAGGGAGTGCTAGATTTTTGTTAGGAGGTCAGGGTGGATGGTGAACGTCCTGTGTGTGGTTGGGTTTAGGAAGGATTTTGGTTATGGTTAGGGAAAGATTGCCGTTTTGGATAAATAAGAATGAAGTAAACACATTCTGTCTCGTGCTTCAAGTTTGGAACTTTTTAAATATTTACCCCAAAACCACCATATTTCCCTAACGTTAAGTCCCTAATCACAAGAAATGTTAATGCTTTAGTTGCTACGAATGAAACAAATCAATGAAATACTTTGTCAGTATCAATATTTTGTGACTCTGCAGATACGTTCAATAACGTTATGTTGATAAAAATACAAAAACACGGAGAGGTAGTGTGAACATACTTACCCGTATGTACAGAACTTTCTCCCCAACACGGTAGCAGCCTTTAGGTTGCTTCTCAACCAGGAACCTGGTCGGACAGCTGCAGGGTGGATTCTCGATAATGTTTCTCACCTGGAACCGGTTAGACAGAGAGAGAGGGAAAATCATGCAACATACGCCTTTAACAAGCTCAACTAAGATTACTTTTACTAGGAGTAAAAATACGTACAATATCATCCAAAACGTTGTTGATGCCTGTGCTCCTCCGGCTCGTGGATCTGCTGGAGGAACGAGGAGCTGCAGGTGGGGAGGTGATGGGAGTGTGGTTGTTTATTGTGGTGGTGGAGGAGACTTTGGGAGTGGAGACCAGGGTTTGGCCTGGCGAGGGTGCTGAAGCAGATGTGTTAGTGGTGCAGGATGAAGAGAACAAAGGTGTTTGTGTTGAGGCGGTGGTTGTACAGGGGTTAGAGGCTGAGAGGGGGGACTGCGGAGGGGGTAAACATGGAGGTAGTGGGTTTGTTGTGGCTGATGGAAGATCAGAGGCGAGGGAGGCAGCGAGGGGTTCAGACAGACAGGTTGTGCTCGGAGTGAGGGGTGCAGGTGGAGGAGGGGGAAGAGGAGGAGGAGGAGGAGAGGTGGGTGCTGGGGGTAGGGATGGTTGTGATGGTGAATACAATGATGTCGGGGGAAGAAAGGAGAAGGGCAGAGGGAATGATGGAGATAAGCACCCCGCCTCCTCCCTCTCTATCTCTCTCTCCAACTTCACCAGCCCCGGAGGCTCCACTCCAAACCTAACAGAGAGGTTTAACAAATATATCAGCAATCATGAGGATACATCAACTCTAAATCACACAGTATAGGATTCCCAACCAGGGTCACCAGGGGGCACATGGAAAGGCTGAAAGTAGAGTAGCTCAACTAATTTGAAAATAACAGACATTACTATTTGATTTTGAATATAATCACATATTGAGTTATCTGTAACTGAACACCACGAGTTACAAGAGTGAGTGAAAACTTAGAGACAGTCAAAAATATGGATATAGTTCAAATAGGTATTTAAAGCTAGGGTCAGGAATCTTTAGATTCTAGGAAGAGTAAACTAGATTTTGAAAATGATCCAACCGAAAAACCGAGCTCAGTGTTACCAACTCTTTTCCAATGAAAGTAGCAGCACTAGCTTCAAAAGACCCTAAATCTAGAGAGAAAGTCGGCAACACTGACAGTCCGTCCCTTCAGGCCTCTCTCCAAAGCCGCTCCCCCAAAATTATCATTACGAATGTGAACGGAGAACATTGCTATTGTTAGTACTCACAGCCGTCAAGCTAGCAGCTTGTGGAAGACTCCGGTTGCGCGCAATGAAAGCACGGGCAGAGTGCACGCAGGCACGTAGGCCATTCAATCATTACACTGGGAACAAATTAAACGATTGGACGGGTTTATTACAGTCCTGCGACAGCCACAGATACCGGATTTTTTTCTTCTTTTTTTTTTGTCAGAGCATTTGATTTATTGATTGCTGTCGGGATGTAAAGAGAATTTCAACAAATATATGTTTTTGAAGAAGATTACTAACCCTACCTTTAAAGTAATGAATAAACGATTGATATACAGTACGTGCCTAGTAATGGATAAAATGTTTACATTGTTAGCTAAAAGGAGTGGATTCATGGTAATGTAGATCAAAGTAATGGATGACCAGTTGGATAGAAAAGCTAAGAGTAGAATAAACGGTTGAAACGTCCAGCAATGTTTAAGCATGTTCCATCTTTTGCCATTTAAAAAACCCCAGTCAGCAGATGACGGACACTTTCTTTGAAATCATGATTGTTGTGTGGTGGAAATTTCAACCCAGAGAGTTTGACGTTTTCTCCTCAGTGTGATTAGTGCTGCGTTCCAAATCGCATACTTTTAGTTACCTAGTACACATACTGCAGCTGCCCTTACAAAGTACATACTGCACAAAGGATTGTGGCTCAGAATAGCCAGAAAAGCATGCTTGCAAAATACGACCAGATGCAGTAGGACATCCTGGTATTTTTGACATACTGCATTTGACATACTATGTATTGGGACATAGTTTTTCTTTCATACTAAATATTATGGGTATTTGGAACGCACAGTCAGTTGTGATTTGCTTT
>CAKAKR010059890.1:118433-145810 GCA_916700685.1 Adelosebastes latens
AAATTAAACGATTGGACGGGTTTATTACAGTCCTGCGACAGCCACGGATACTGGATTTTTTTCTTTTTTTTTTGTCAGCGCATTTGATTTATTGATTGCTGTCGGGATGTAAAGAGAATTTCAACAAATATAGCAAAAATGTTTTTGAAGAAGATTACTAACCCTACCTTTAAAACGATGAATAAACGATTGATATAGGTGCTTAGTAATGGATAAAATGTTTACATTGTTAGCTAAAAGGAGTGGATTAATGGTAATGTAGGTCAAAGTAATGGATGACCAGTTGAATAGAAAAGCTAAGAGTAGAATAAACGGTTGAAACATCCAGCAATGTTTAAGCATGTTCCATCTTTTGCCATTTAAAAAAACAACAACATTTTAGGCATTTTGTCCTCGTCAGCAGATGACGGACACTTTCTTTGGAATTATGATTGTTGTGTGGTGGAAATTTCAACCCAAAGAGTTTGATGTTTTCTCCTCAGTGTGATTAGTGCTGCGTTCCAAATCGCATACCTTTAGTTACTTAGTACATGTACTGCAGCTGCCCTTACAAAGTACTGTTGCATGCAGTATGCATACAATTGGGACATACTACCTCGTTATAACATTGTGCCTTGAACTTTGACCCTCTTTCTCATCTATCCGCTGCACAGAGGATTGTGGGTCAGAATAGCCAGAAAAGCATGCTTGCAAAATACGACCAGATGCAGTAGGACATCCTGGTATTTTTGGCATACTGCATTTGACATACTATGTATTGGGACATAGTTTTTTTTTCATACTAAATATTATGGGTATTTGGAACAAATTTGGTCAGTTGTGATTTGCTTTTCAGGGGCTGTCCCACAGTTACCTGGCTGCGATCCGTCCCAGCTCCATCAGGCACAGGCACACCTCCCGAGGCTGCTTGTGGAGGACTTCACACAGCAACACGCAGGTAGTACAAACAAAGAGGGTGTAGGGGTGGATATATATAAAAAAAAAAAAAAAGTCAGTAATCTGAAAGGAAAGATGTTTCTGGAGATAAACTTTTGTCTGTGTCAAAAGATAACAGTCTGAACAGAGAGGGCATATTTCAGGGGGTACTCTACTGTCTCTATTGTGCATTCCTGTGGATGTGCAGCTGAGGGCATGAGGGCATGGAAGCTTCATAAACAAGTCGGCCTCTCTCCCGCCTCCAATCCACTATCTTAAGAGGGGGCTCTGCATGTGCACTCAGTTTGGACCAGAAAAAAAGTCCCAGTTAGTTCATTTGTTAAGATGATTTGGTTGAGCATGGATAAAAGTATGTACAACTACAATCCCACAGAGCAATAGACGTCTTCTCAACTGTAGCCTGGTTTTAGACCATATCTCAAAGACATCATTATATATTTAAAAAAATGCATAAAACCTGTAAATATTTAACCTAAGCACTGCACACCCCTGCATTTACAGTTTATTTTTTTGTCATATACACAGATTCACATATTGAAACAACGCCTAGGCTAAGACTAGAACGTCTACTAAACGTTCAGTTTTCAACCTTGAATAAACGTAAACATCTACAGACAAATAGACGTATAATATACATCTATTAAACATATTTCAACGTCAAATTGCTCAGTGGGATATGTGGCGCACAATCTCCACAAAAGTCCACAACATTCATGACAGAAACAAACAAACAAAAAAATAAGAATGTAATGAGCAGATAGCATGTCACTATCACTATAGTGGTATTGTATTTTCATTCACCTGTATTTGACATCCACCATCATCATGGCTGCAGCAAGAAAAGGAGACGAGAGAAAAGAAAGAGAGAGTAATCATCTGTGTCCTCGTGTCACTGAGGCAGAAAACTGAAGCCTGACAAACTAAGTTTAGTCTCTCTACTTATTGTTGGTGGGGATTAACCTGCACATTATCATTCTCACGCATCTGTCGCCCTGCGTAGACATGCCCAAGTAAGCAGTGCATAGAGAAGAGAAGTTTAATGATACAGAACCATGTTAGCATGTTAACTGCATGTTGCATTCATTGAGCATAGAAACGTATAATCAGTCACATTTATCTTGAAATCTTGAGTTTCCGTATTCCTTTTTGCTTCTGACTTGTTTATTTTAGTGAGTTTGTGAGCAGGGTGAGTTTAGTTATTTGAGTTTAAAAAAGTAAAGCCATTCACCAATACATTAATCAGAAAGTAAAGCAACTGCACATAATTAATTTAAAACTAATTGCTGGTCCAAGCAAATTAAATGAATGCATCATTTATTTTGTGCCAAATAGTACAAATGATGCTCAGTGTAATATCTTTTGACAAATAAGATGCTGAGTCTATCACATTTATCCAGGGTCGGAGGTGGGAAAAAGATTTGTCACTAAACACAACAGCACTGAAGAGATGGAGGATGAATGGGAAGATGGAAAAAGAAATATAAAGGACACGATGTTCTCACACAACTAATAGATCACAGTAGATGGATAGATACAAATACATAAGTGCCTAGAAACAGCTTCAATGAGATGAAACTCAAAGTCTAAAGCTTTTAGTTAAATTAATAACATACTACAAGTGTTGCATGACATGGTTCACTTGAGGCCTTTACTGGAAAAAGAAAGGGCTCCTTAACTCCATAATGTTAGGCTCAGTCTCCGGTCTTAACTCACCCAAATCCTCTGACTCAAAGAGGTAAGCCCCATCAACGCCGGTCTTTCGACACCAGTACAGGAAGTTGGCTGTGTTGTCTCGGGCGAAGAATGATCCAGAAGTTGCATCAGCTCGCCAGTGGATCACTCTTCTTATTAAAGGCTGGGATTGTTTTCAACACACACACACACACACACACACACACCACCACCACACACACACACACAGGAAGAGAGTATGCAGTAGAAACACGTTTTCTGAAATTGCTCTAAAATGGATTCATATTGTTTTTGTGTGAAAGGAGGACAAATCAGGAACATGATCTTATAAAAGCATAACCGGTGAGGCTAAACATGAACAGACATGCACCACCAGATACTGACATATAGTGACATCCTCAGACTTAAATATTTTCTGTAACAAAGTTCCAAGCAAGTTTTCAAGCATCTGATTCTTGTCGACTGGGCTGAAACAGGTCTTTTTTAACCCTCTGGGGTCTAAGCCATTTTCTTTTGTTATTTTTGGTCTCCTTTTGTAGAAATTACTCTAGAATCTCAAAACTGTAATGCACAATCATGACAATTACAATTTTTTTTTCAGGAAAAACCAGGCTATCAGAATATGTAAGCTGCTGTGATGTCACATGAATGTATGAATATTAAAATTACCATAAAGACAAGAGAAAAAATAAAACGGAAATTGAATCTCACAGAAATGTATTGAAACCACACAGAGAACAATAAGGAACGAGGTTTTGGGCTTTAAAAAAAATGTTCTCCCAAGTCCTCGGAATCGGGGGGAAAAAAATTATCATTCTAACCAACACACATCAAAATATATCAAAATATTTCATATCCATTTTTCTACAAAAAGTTAGCTCGCAGAAGACTTTCATTGTTAGATTTATTACTTTTATGAAGACTCTGAAAAAACTCTGTTGTTCCGAGCTGGATTACAAACTGTCTATAAGGAATACAATCGATCCCTCATTAGTAAGCTCCGGTGGTGATGAAGCAGCTACAAGTTAAAGTTAGTCTCTACACCACAGCGTTCCGGAGATATTCTAAAAAGAGTAACTAAAGTACTTTTACTTTTAGTTCTCGTACAACAGTGTCGACCCCAGGGGGTTAAAATGACATCTCCATCATGACTTGGACAGGTTCATAAAGTCACAGTAACAAAGTGCACAACAGAATAAACCATTTCTGAAATGAAGGAGCACAGATTATTTTCATATGTTGGTAAAATTAGTTTGTATTGGTGGAATAAAATGACTTGTTTTCTCGTTTTGTAAAAAATACTATCTCAGAGCTGGGTTATAGGTGCAGACTACTTGTCTTCATATTTGGCAGCTTAGCACACACTCACAGGTTGGTCATTAGAGGGCTTCAACAACTTGGGATGCCCAAAAAGTACTGTGCTGTCTCTACTATCATTGGCCATACATGGCGGAGAGACGCTGCTACTTATATCCCTGAGAACTGAATAGGCCTTCTATGTTTGCTATTGTGAAGATCTGTGTCACTGGTCCATGATTTTGTGAATGTATTCGTTGTATTGTTCTTCTCTATGCGGATATAAATAAATTGTTTAAGTGTGTGTGTGTGTGTGTGTGTGTGTGTGTGTGTGTGTGTGTGTGTGTGTGTGTGTGTGCGTGTGTTTGTGTGTGTGTGTGTGTTGTTGCAGCACCTTGCCATTGTTGGTGTGCATCATCTTGTCCTGGATCAGCTGTGCCAGCTGACAGAGGACGACGCCGTTATCCAACCTCTCCATCAGACTGTCTGCTGTGAGCTCCACACCTGATAAAAGACACACAAACACTGAAATATGTACATACAGTAATACAGTAAGGCATAGTTACTACTCAAGGCTCATCATTTTGCTTTTTGCCAATTTTCACAGAAAAATACCCTGATCTTTCCAAAGGAGTAGTTTAAACAACATTTCACCCAGACTTTATATCCCAATGCATAATAATAAAAATATGAATACAAACTATTTATAAAGCACCTCTAATACACAAAATGCAGCTCAAAGTGCTTTACAAGATAAAAAAAAAATAATTAACGGACAATTTGAACAACACATAAAATATTGAAATACATTTATCAGCTCAAATGTTTCAGAAGGTTGCAAGAGACAAAACTGTCAGGGTCTTCTAAAGGTGAGGAAAGATCAGAAAAATAACATAATAACACAAATAATAATATTGATAAGAGGTAAACATGCAAAGGGGGTGCTAATTATGCTGCCAGGTGTCTCCCCTGATTTATGGATTTACAAAATACCAAATCTTGCCACAGGAATGTTATGTCTTAGGAAAGCTGTGAGGTGGCAAACAATGAGGAAATCAGGTTTCTGATTATGAACCTTTATACAGTAACTCTTTGGCCCACAAGCTATTTTGACTTTTTTTGTAGTAGTAGTAGCATCAGTCAGAAATTCATCCTGTTGGCACTTTCCAGACTCCTTCCAACAGGTTGTGGCATGTGCAGAGCCTTTATGTTTTCACTCACAATGCAGTAAAGAGGGAAGAAACATCCCTGCAGTCACAGACTCAGTTCCCCTCATGGAGAGGTATTTCAAGGATTTGGGATAATAAGTAGGTTAATGTGTCTCCGTGTTTAATGTGACTGCAGTTCCAAACTGTCAAGAGTTCTTCATCTGTAGTATCTGTAGCTGACGTCCAGACAGTAACATGCATGAGGATCAATGGAGGAAAACTGTCTCACCCATGGTGGTGTTGAGCCAGAAGGCCAGGTCTTCTTTCATGGGCAGCAGGCTGGCGTCGTGGCGATACGGCAGCCACTGGTTGTAATCCTGAGGACTGGCTAGGCCGGGCCCAGAGTGTCTGTACTTCTGGCCAAGAAGACAGTTCATCCCCAACCCGGTCAGGTGCCTCGGGCTCAGAGGACCGTCAAGGCTGGTGTTCATCTCCTCCACTTCACTGTCCATGCTTCTGCTCCGATCGGTCTCTGACGGACCCTGGTGGACCAAATAATAGATGTTTTTATGCTCTTGTCAGGTTTTGATTCTGACATTTTGCATAAACTGAGTATGGTGTTATTCACAGTTTAATTTACTGATGTTTTCGGAGGTTTTCGATTTAGCTACAAATCAAGAATTGAGCTTGACTGAGCTGTACTCTGCCACCCATACTGTTGATCATTTAACTGAGTTTCTTAACTGTGTATAAGTCTCTCTGGTGTACTTACCAAGGCTAAGGTTAAACTACTGCCATGGCTAGGACAGTGTTTGTCTTTCACTACACCTCACTGTATAACATTAGAAATAACAAATGAAACAAGTGTCTCCATCAATGATAGCAGCTAATACAAGTGGGAGCAAGTGCAATTAAATCCTAATTGCACTGGGCTTTTTGTGACATTTTGTAAATATTCTGATACTGTAAACATGTCATGAGCTAATGAGTAGGGGTGGGAATCACCAGAGGCCCCACAATATGATATTATCACGAAATTAAAGTCACGATATGATCTTAATGCGATTTTAAACATTTTGTGATATGCTGAGTATTGTGATATATTGCAATTTATCACCTTTTTTTCGACTGCAAATTGCAGTGCACAAAATAAGACAGTTTTCACTCTGTTCATCTCAGAGTTTTCATTCACATACCTTGAGGTCAGAGGTCAAGGGACCCTTTTGAAAATGGCCATGCCAGTTTTTCTTTGCCAAAATTTAGAACGTTATTTAGCATTCTTGCCGACAAGCTAACATGACATGGTTGGTATCAGGACATGGATTCCTTATGTTTTCTAGTTTCAAATGATACCAGTATCTTCACACTAGCTTTAAGACTGAGCCTGCTACTATTAATAGGTTAGTTTATATAATAAAAGATCAATACTTGACGTCCGTGTGTCGATACAATATTGCCACGCAAAATATCGCGATACTATACTGTATCGATTTACCCCCCCTTAACTTAAAGGATAGGTTCACATTTTTTCAAGTCCATCTCAAAATATCCTTCACATACATTTACATAAATATCTGAAAAAGTCATTAGTTGCTGTAATCATTTTCCTGTCTGTAAAGAGATTCCTTCCTCAAAAGTAAGAGATGGAGGACAAAATGCACAGTCCTCTTTTCATGCAGAAATATAAGGATTCAGTCCAAATCAACTGGGTATTTTCCAAAGTCATTTAGTCCAAAATTCCCTCTTTCTGTTTCAGACATGTTTGACAGAAGATAATAACACAAAAGGTGAGTTTTGACTTGAAAAGACGTGCTGCTATCCTTTAAGAAAGCAATAAATAATTAAATCATAATGGTTTTAGAGAGTAATAATTGTGGGTTATTTGCAGTGGAAAAACACAAAGCTGTCTCACACATGTACAAAAGCAACAATGCGTGTTGAAACAAATTTTGTACACTGGCATCCACACAGTACACACAGTCATTAATCAAAGGGATTAAACTGACTGACTGACTGCAGGTTTAATAAGATGTACAGCTACAGCCCTGAGCCAGTCTCCTGGTGCCGCTATATGGCTCATTTGTCCTGTTCCCAGAGCAGCTTCCATCATAAAGCTCAGCCCCATGCAGAGACATGCCAGTAATACTCGCTGCTAATCAGCTGGAATTAAGACAACAACACATGCAGTGGGTCACTGGGTCTGCTGAGTAATATACAGTAGAGACAGAGGCTGGCTTTGTGCTACATGACTGACTTTAAGGTTTCATTGTAAAGTAACAAGACTAAGACTAACAAGGCAAGCGGCTGCGATGGTGGGGCCGTGTTGTTTAAAGTACTGGTGAGACATGAAATACGATCTGGGAAGTCAAGTTTGAGCAACAGATCTGTGAATTTTAAGGCTTCTCAGATGCCAAAAACACAGGGGATGTACAGAGATTTATAATACGATGAGACACTCTGGAAAGTTATCATTACAGCAACTATTGTTAATTGCTGTAATGATAACTTTATCTTTCATTGTAATGATTACTTAGCAGTGGGCAACTTCCGGGTCTGAAAAGTGAAGCCAATGCAATTTCTAATAGCCAGCAGGGGGCGACTCTTCTGGTTGCAAAAAGAAGTCTGATTGTATAGAAGTCTATGAGAAAATGAGCCTACTTCCCACTTGATTTATTACCTCAGTAAACATTGTAAACATGAGTTTATGGTCTCAGTCGCTAGTTTCAAGTCTTCTTCAATACAGCATGATTTAGAGTCAAATAGACCATAAAGCAGGGGATGCTTTAGGGCGTGGCTACCTTGTGATTGACAGGTCGCTATCACGGCATTGTCCGGTCTGGGAGTTGTCCGCGTTTTTGTCTTACAACTTTAACCCTTTCACAGTGCGTTTTCAGTTCATGAAAGTTAGTTGTAACATTTTGGTCGCTTAAAAATGTCTTATTCAGCGTTCGGTTGTACTTAGCTCCACCCTCTCGTGTCAGTTCTGGTTGCAAAAAGCCAACATGGCGACGGCCAAAATGACGAACTCGAGGCTTCAAAACCAAAAGAAACCAAAGATGGTTTCTGTCATTTTAGGTAGTTCTTATCACACTGATGTATGTTCAAGTGTTCATTTTTCTGATAAGTTTGGTTTTAATTAGTTATTTGATGCTGTAAAAAGGGGGTGAGACGTATTGATTGACAGCTGTGAGTCTCTCTCGCGAACAAGCTACGGTCATGCTTGGCTCACGATTGGTTCGGGTGGGTGACCTCGATACCGCGGCTCCAAATGATGACCTCGATAGACTCAAGATGGCAGCTCCTGTATCCAGGACATTTTGGCTTCACTTCTGTACAGTGAGGCGTCGTCCATCTATATATATAGTCTATGGTCTCGACCAAAGTGGCGGACTGACTGAGGGACAGAGCGACATTGCCATCGCTAGAGCCGCAAGCATGTCTAATAAAGATCTTATCTCTAACAAAAACGTTATCTTTTGTAGAATAGTCACACCTGGAGGGCAGATGTTTGGGAGCCAGACAGGCAGCATCACAGCTGGCTTTTTGAGCTCATTTAGTTGTATACCACCTGTGCTTTTGCATTAAAGTAGCTAATTGTTGCAGATCTTCATTACAAGTTCAATTTGTCGTGAAGTTGCCTTATATCAGCAAATAGCGGATGACAAATCCCGCTCACATGCTCACAGAGGAAGTAGGGCAAAGACGTACATGCAGTAATGTATGTCAGGGAAACCTGGGCTCAGCCTGTGTGAGATAAATGTGAGGACGCTGTGAAAAGGGTCTTTTGTAAACACATCATGCAGACATGGGACGGAGACAAGGTATAATGTGGAGGGGGTCGCCTGCCAAGTTTGAGGCTGGTTTACAGGTTGACCAGCAGGGCATGAGAGCGTCTGTCTCTAACAAAACATCCAGGTGCAATATTCACACCTCTGCTACAGGATGGCTCTGTGGGGAAGGGGAGGCAAAGGTCAGCTATGGCCGAGCTCTAAGACACTAGCAGCCTTTATACTCCTGCAAAGCTGAGGGTCCGTTTCTGTAAACACACCACACACACACTCACACACTCACACACACAGGCCCATGCATGTATCAGTGTTTCTATCCCGCCTCATTTACTTTGCAGACATTTGCTTCACAGCCTTTAATTGTGTTTTCGTAGTAAAAGCGAACGTCTTCACAGTCAAACCGGCTATTAAGGGGAAAAACGCTAAAATTACACACCAGCCTACCTGAAAAAAAATGTGTGACGGATCCGAGCCGAAGACAGCCTGAACCTGAACATGTACTGTACGTATGTAAGATGACACAATGATTGATGATTTCATGTGGCCTTCAGCAGCGCAGCTCTAACATTCCAGAGAGTGAAACCAAAGGTCATGTCTTGTAAACAACTAACTTCACAACTAGTTCACAAAATTCTGTTTCCTTACATGACGGGCACGGCTCTCATGTTTCCTCTGGTAAATCTGTCACTGAAAGAATCATCTCTTCAACAAACATATTTCAGTAAAAATCACCTGCAGGCTTGTGCATTCTGCTTTTGTTTTCAAAGCCTGTTCAGTGTCCACTCTCTGTGGCAACCGTTTGAAAAAACTATCCAGAGATGTCCAACAGTACTGCTGGTAGCGGTAGCTTTCTCCATCAACTTTGAGTCAGTGATCTGCTGTCTCAGGTGTCAGTTTAGAACTATAACAGCTTAAAAAGACGTAATGTAAAACTAATAAACGATAGGATGAATAAAAGGTATTGAATGGATGGAACAGTGTAGGTTTCAGCTATAGTGGCGCTCTCACCCCCGTGGTTTTCCTTCAGCTGCTTCTAGACTAAATAAACCTCACATCAACACAGGATGGAAAGGTCTGTCGCCTGCTGCACCCTGAACAGTGGAGACTTATTGTACTAAACCTCCAGTAAAACACAATAAAATACAATTTTGGCACCAACAAATATTTTTGCTTGATTGTTTTAGCGTGAGGTAAATGAAATAAACAATGATCAGCTCTGAACAGTGTGCTCATTGAGGGAGTTATGGATCGACTTTTCTTATTTGCCACCGATGCCAACCATGGGGTCAGACATCATGAACATGTTGAGGATTCATTTCTGTGTTGATACACCGAGCGCGTAAGTGATTAAGTGATAAAAATTCACATTCACACACGTTTTCTTCTGACTACATTGTAATCTATTTTTTTTTTCTGATACAGCTTATTCTAGAAAATATTAATTGGACATAAACAAAAAATAAATTCTTTTGTGAGTGCTTCAAATTGTATAGTTGTGACATTAAATTTAACACACATTAATGACTGCTAAATCCCAATGGATCCCAAAAAATTAATTTAAAAAATCTCCAAAATACATGATTTTTGAATAATTTTAAATCAATTATATTTGTATCTGAAACTGCTGTGTTATCTCTGTCATAAACAAAAAAAATAATATTTTTACATTATAAAAAAAACGACTGACCAACTTTCAAACACTATCAACATAACATTTGTGTAAATAATCAGCAGCCTATTAATGGGGGAGATACAGTTTCATAATTATATTGTGTGTTTACATCATCAACATGTGAAACAATTAGAACATTACAATCAAAATATACAGTAACTTTATCATGCAAAAACATATACTTACTAAACAGTAACAGCAGGATTCTTCAGTAGATTTCCTTCTTCATAAAAGTTCCCTCTCAGTATCTCAGTTTTCCTCTCACACACGTGCACACATCACTTCCAGCCAGATGTTGATCTCCCTGCAGCTACACGACTCTGTAACAAGGTGGAGGCTGCAGTCACTGTTAAAACTCACTCTGCTGTACACGCCTGCTACTTTCTGGTGTCAACTTACAAGGTAGAAGACTACTGAAGACACGTTAGATTGGAAAGAAAAAAAGTCATCACCTCGGTTTGTTTAGGTTTCTTTGTTTAGGTTTCTTTGTCCAAAAAAGTTTTATCCAATATATTATAAGCAAGCTATGAGTACATTTCTGATAAAACCATTACAATTTGGAGCAAGTTGAAGTTTACTGGTTTGGTTGCTTTCTTTTTTTTGCTGTCGACAGCTAACAGGAAGTGAACTTGGTTTCCATAGCAACGTTATTACAATGGCATGGTCTTACATGCAGTAGGGTACTTTTTTTATTTATTTTTTTTGTATTGAAAATAATTCATTTACAAACATTAAGGCATCGTAATCTAAACTGAATAGCTCTTCTATAGATCTATAGATAACTTAAATTGTAAAAAAAATAATTTGATAACAAAAATAAAAGAGGGTAGAAAATAATTAAATAATTAAAGGGAAAAATAAATAAATAAATAATAACAATAGGACTGCACTCTTCCATAGTAGCTCTAGGGGTCATCATCATATATGTTCAGTTCTTCATAAGCTCTGAGGAGAGACTTTGCATGTTTTACTTTCATTAGTCTTAAAGCACTGAGGTGATTGTCACAAGGTAAAATTGTATTTGTAACTTGTGAAATCTGACTATTAGTTAGATCTAAGGCATAAACTGGCCCTTGGAAAAAAAGAGACAAAACACACCTGTCACATACAAGACCCAACTTGTGCCCCCTAGAGGCTATGCAGCTTATTACAGAGAGACAAAAAAAGGGATTGAACAGTGTTGGACCCACCAGAAGTGGCATATATGCTCCATAAAGTTATTGTCATAATCTGAACCTGCTCCTTGCTTTTCCTTGTTTCATTCATGTTTAGTGTTTCCTGTTTTATTTTATTACTCGGCTCTCCTCTTCGTTTCACTTCCTGCCTTTGTGTGCTTTCCTGACAGTTTTGATCGTCTGCCCCGCCCTGATTAGTTTCACCTGTCCCTCGTCAGCCCTGCACTCACCAGACCTCCCGCTCACCTGTTCTCACTTCCCCATTAGTCAGTCACTACATATACCAGCCCAGTTCCTTTCTTCTTTGACTATGTTTACATGCACAAAATATTCAGTTTTTTGCCGTTATTCCAAAAAACCTTCCTACTAAGCTGTTTACATGGTTAATGAAAATGGACATTCCACTAATATTCCCTGTTTACATGCAGTTGTGCATACTCCGATTAATGTAACCGTTGGTGGACTTACAGCCTTCCCCTTTCATTCCTTCAACCACCTTCTTGAAAAGGTCAGTGTTGTGATATTTGTGCATATCCAAAAACCTGTTGATATCCAAGTCTTTCATAATGCTTAAAAGTAGGTGTGTTTCTCCTTCCGACCAGAAATGTGGGCTTTTCTTTTGGGCTTGCATCTCTGCAAACTGTCGGTTAGTTGGTTTGTGTACAATGCACAGAGCTGGACGTAAACAGGCAAGAGACCGTGTGTCGCAAACTGCCGTAAAAACCCCAATTGGGACGCATATTCTGAATGTGCTGTATACATGTCTAAAGAATGCTTATAAAACCTGAATAACATCGGCATATCCCACATGTCTTAATATGAAAATGCTCCATTTGGAGTAAGGCAGAATATCCAAACACATTATGCTGTTTACATGACCCGTATCAAATTCAGAATACTGTCATATTTGGAATAATAGTGCAATGTTAGTGTGCATATAAACATTGCCAATGTCAGTTCGTCTTCATTTCTGTTCTGTGTTTTGTTTTATGTGACCTCTTTGTCCGCGACCTTGCCAGCTGTTTTCTGCCTGCCTTTTGGACTCAAAACCTGTAAGCCATATCCATAAATCATTGCATTGTTTCTGCTGTCTCCTCGTCCCTGCTACCTGCAGGCTGCACTCCAAACTTTTTCTTAAGTTATGATGTGCAAAAAACTCATGATTGTAGGAAAATTATTCTGAAGGGGAGGAGATGTAGCTAACATATTCTCACTCCCAACTTGTCTAATATCAAGCAGCTACCTCCGGTGCTGAGAAATTAAGCCAACGGTTTCAGTTCAGCAGTTCCTCAAATGGCCACTTGAGGCTCCAAGAGCGAGTCAATCCCAATAGACCTCCATGTTAAAACGTCCGACTTTACAGCAGAAATAAACATGTTTACAGCCTGGTACAAAAAAAAATTAGGTCTCTATAGCTAATATCTCCTTTCATGACAACCATATGGTGGTGAATTTTTATATAACTCACCCATTTAAATTATAGTAAGGCTTAAAGTTTTGCATAATTGAGGGCGTGGCTGCTTTGAGTGACAGGTGGGTGCCGTACCAGGTCGCTAGCTGCTAGCTGTCTGCTCTGCTGCGTCACCCGGTCCGCCTCAGCTCCACCAAGGATCCACCTCTTTGCCCAATTTTGGATTATTACCAACCTAATTTACCAACGTATTTAGTTTTTAGGTTCACTTACGCTACAAAACTTGGTTAGGTTTAGACAACAAAAGTACTTGGTTAGGTTTAGGAAAAGATTGTGGTTTGGGTTAAAAAATAAGTGTTTGTTATGTAAAATAAGTCATTTTGTTACATAACTGGCATTAGCTAAGTATGTAACTAAGGTAAAATACGTTGACTTGGTTTCACACAAGTTTCACATCGTTTTTTTTACCAAGTTCGTTGCTCTGACCGTCTGATAATGGTGCGGATGGGTTTACATTGGAGTTAGTTGAAAGCCCGGTACATCTCTTACAAATGCTAAAGGGTGCGTCGGTATCAGACGCCGAGGGCCACTGACCAAGCATCAGTATTTGATGAGTTGGGAGTGAGAACAGGTTGATGTAGCGACATGCATTGTTGTCTGCTACGGTGTCATTGTTGACACTACCAGCAGATGGCGCCAAAGTAAGACATTTTCAAATCCTGCACATAGTGACTTTAAATTTAAGGCTCGCAGACTATAATATTTATAGTTACTTGCCATTTTTACACAAGCGGGTTACATAATCTCTGCATCACGAGCCTCAGCTGTATATTCTTAGTAATAACCATAATACATTGAACCACTAGTGCACAGCTGGTTGCATATGCAGAGAAAATGATATGCTGCTTTATACATACATACAACAGCTTCAGATATACAAACAACCCCCACAGCATTAGATCCATTTATCTGAGATTATCTTGAATTATTTCTTGCTCATTAACATTTTGATTACTGCTACCAGGATGGTGTGGGGTTTAATTACACTTCCTCAAGAGGATATGGTGTTTTACTTTTTTTAATAGTAGCAGAAAGCAGCATCATTCTTACTGTGCGTGTGCGTGTGTGTGTGTGTGTGTGTGTGTGTGTGTGTGTGTGTGTGTGTGTGTGTGTGTGTGTGTGTGTGTGTGTGTGTGTGTGTGTGGCTGCTGGTTCATTTGCAGCCCTCTCCCCGGGGACGAGTCCCTCATGTCACCACGTCTATCAGACACTCCCCTCTGCCTCCATCAGTACACCTCGCTGCTGCCCTCCTGCTCATTTGCACTGGTTAGCATTCATCTGACCTATGCTATTGTGAATATTAATGAGTGTGTGTTTTGGTGCATTAGTCTTGCTTCATGCCACATGCATACAGTATAAGATTAGATGTCATCAAAATATTTTTTTAATTTTCAAACTCCACCCCCCTGAAATACGACACACAATGAACCATGACTGTTTCTTTAGAGAAGCTTCTTCTGAAACAGAGAGTGCTAAACTGAGTGTGAATCATCACATCCTGTCTCTGTTATGGAGGCGATGTGCCTTTGAGCAGGTATGGTATAGCGGACATACTGATGATGTTTTAAAGACCTGTTAAACCCATTTAATAATGACTCAGAAGCACCCACAGAGTTAATAAATAGTCCCTCAGCATCTGGAACGCAGCCTGGATTGTAAAAGGAAGCCAGACAACACAGTCAGGTACACAGTTCATTCATATCCTTTTCACAAGGCTTTTATGTGTAGTTATACAGTATATATTTTATTTTATTATATATATGTTTCTTATTGTCAACAAATCCCACAAAAAGACCAAAACGATGATTGAATTGATCCGACTAACAAGATTTTTTTTTGTGTGTAGCCAAAGCCTGATAGAGCTTATTCCTCTGTGCTATGTGACCTCCATTGTTGCCCAAAATCTATTACAAATATTAGTGTTGCACTAAAGTGACATGTTCCTTTATTATGAATGGCACTGTAGTTTAATTTGAGCCAACTCGTAGGAGTACACATGGCTGAAAATAGTCCCCAAAAATGATTCCTGTTTGAGTAACGTTTGCTAAAATCTACAGTTCCCAGCTGTTTTATTAAAATGATTTAGCTTTTAAAAAAAAGAAATAAGAAAAATGTTTATTTCTAAACCATTTTTAAAGAGTTACATCTTCAGTTTATGGAATAAAAGGGTTTGGGGCTGAGAGCCATGTGGAGTTGGGAAGTAAGAAAGTATTGAGAGACTAATTGAGGACTAATTTATTGTTTGTTTATGTGTTTTCATTAGATTTTTTAGAATATCACCTGCCTCATCCATTAAAAGCAATAGTTTGACATATACAGGAAGATGAGAAGATTAATACTCTGATTTTGTAGCGTACCTTAAATATAAGACTTCAGCTGGTTAGCTTAGCTTAGCACAAAGACTGAAAACTGCGAGAAACTGCTACTGTACCTGGCTCTGTCTGAAGGTAACAAAAGTTTGTTTATTTTGTCCAAAAACTGTGTAAACATTTGACATTTTGTGGGGGGTTGTGTGCGGGACTATTTTGTGGATGGCAGCTGTTGCCAGGCAACCAGCAAAGATGCCAGGAAGTTACTATTCCCGCCAAGAATAGTCTGGAACAAAATTCCCCCACAAAACAGCAAATTTTCGATTTTAGACTTCTTTTTTTTATCTACAGACCGAGCCAAGCTAGCTGTTTCTCCCACACATTTTGCTAGGCTGAGCTAATTATCTGCTGACTGTAGTCTTATATTAAACGTACAGGCATGAGAGTATCACTCTTATTGCCTAACTCTAAGCAAGAAAGTGAGTAAGTGTATATCCCAAAATGTTCAATCTTTGCTTTAAAGATTCAACTACAGTCTTTGGACAGTCTCTGCGTTGTGTGTTTTAAAGCCTTTTATGTTACTAAACACAACATATTCCACCACAGTTATAATTTCAATGAAAACCCGTTTTATAACTCGGCCCTGCTTGTTAAATACATGCTGACATGTATTCTACAGTAACAGGAGGTCAGTCTGGCACTGAGAGAATGATTGAATTAAAACAATGTCTCGGCTACACGATGTGCATCAGCACACACATGACAGATGGCATCTCAGGTTGCCAAGACAACTGAACCCTAATCCGCCTCCTTCTTATCCCCACTGCAACGGTGGCAGGGTGGTGGTGGGGGTCGATCATTCAGCACGGGGCACCATGTGCTGTGTACCACTCAAATTGGTCCCCTGGGTCAAGAGGACCCGAGGCCCATCAGATGGGGACACACTTATTAGAGACTCACAAGTGTTTTATCATTCTGTCAGATTAAAGCAGATCTCATTTTGAGGTGGAATGAGCTACGTTCATGTAATTGATTATTTTTTTTACGTGTGTGTGCTGCTGTTAGCCAGATATGTTCAATGAATCCATTTCTGTTCAGGTTTCAAATACTTTTTAGCTGCCTCTTAGAAAAATGTCACCTGTGAAAACTGAAGTCGAAGCACGTGTTGATTTCACCTAATAATACTTGTTTTATATTTATATTTAAAGTAGGGCTGTCAATCGATTAAAATATTTAATCATGGTTAATTGCATGATTGTCCATGATTAATCACAAAATATTTTTTTTTATCTGTTCAAATTGTATCTTAAAGGGAGATTTGTCAAGTATTTAATACTCTTATCAACATGGGAGTGTGCAAGTGTGCTTGTTTTATGCAAATGTATGTATATATTTATTATTGGAAATCAATTAACAACACAAAACAAAGACAAATATTGTCCAGAAACCCTCACAGGTACTGCATTTAGCATAAAAAATGTGCTTTAATCATAACATGGCAAACTGCAGCCCAACAGGCAACAACAGCTGTCAGTGTGTCAGTGTGCTGACTTGACTATGACTTGCCCCAAACTCCATGTGATTATCATAAAGTGGGCATGTCTGTAAAGGGGAGACTCGTGGGTACCCATAGAACCCATTTACATTCACATATCTTGAGGTCAGAGGTCAAGGGACCCCTTTGAAAATGGCCATGACAGTTTTTCTTTGCCAAAATTTAGTGTAAGTTTGGAGAGTTATTTAACCTCCTTCGCGTTAGTAGACACTCTGGCTTTAAAACTGAGCCTACTACAACCTAAAAATCGCAAGTTGCATTAATGCATTAAAGAAATTAGTGGCGTTGAAATGAAATTGCATTAACGCGTTATTATCGCCTTAACTTTGTCAGCCCTAGTTTAAAGGGGAATTCCACTACAAAGATCAGGTTACTCGTCATGGAGAACAACTCAGCCAACTGTATTATGTCATCTGTGGCCGTGGAGGAATTGTCTCCAGGGTTATTTAAGCAAATGAAAAGATGCTATTGGTTCCATTATGTGAAATGTAGGATCTGGTGTTTTTGTAACTTGATTCGATACTAAGCAATAAAATTCAGGACATATTGGCCTTTGCTGCATCAAGTTTCACCATTTATTTTTTAAAGGTTTCTCTTTTGAGTTCACCACATTATGGAAGTGCATTATTGAACCCATTCTTACATTAGCCCGATAATCAGACTTTCATTACACTTTATTCACTCTAGTTATTTAAACACTTCTATTTGAATTGCTGATCAAATCAGAGATGTGTGTGGCGACTCAGAAGTCTGGAACCAGACAGTTTTTTTACATGGCACTATAAAAATTCCTGAAAATCTCCTGATACCATATTATTGACTTTTTTTTATACAAAATATTCAAATTGTTGTTATTTATCTGTAATTACCACCATTAGCACTCCTTCAATAATCTCTGTCTTACATCAAATGTTTTTTGACCTGACAAAATGAAATAAAATCTGATTTAAATTTATTCAAAGCGGCAAAGGGAGTTCCTTGAGATTTCTCTTATAAAATGTGTTCCCATCATCATATTGTGAGGAAATACTCCACTCTGCCTTTTTTTTCATCTCAAAGGAATTTATAGTGATTTATATCATGTCAGCATCGTCTTAATTACTTCTGATTATCCCCACCAAGCATTAAAAACCTGTCTCACTGTCGCAGCCTGTCGGTGGCTGTGAGGCATTCATATAAATGACTAATAAATAATATGTCAGCCAGCCGTGCACATGACAAATGTGTGCTGGTTACCTCGGCTGAGGCTGGCGGACCAGGGGGTCAGTAGCTGCAGGGCAGACCTTTACTTTAATTAACCTACCTGTCACACTGAGCGGCTAAACGTGGAGCCGGTCTGGAATCAGGGCCAGGAATGGACTGTAGAGTCTACAGCAGGATTTTGATAATAAAGACACATAAAAACAGGTTTATTTGTGCTAATGTTTTACATATTTTTGCAGTGTTCTACACTAAAACAAACTAACAATATCCTGATACAGCATAATGTTTTTTAGGGAGTGTTAAGAAATGGCCACCAGAGGGCAGCATAGCAACTCAATCAAAAGCCCTTGATGCTGGACTAAAAAGGAAAAAAGGGAGCCATCTTTACTTTTAATGGAGTGGCAGCCATTGTGTAGTGTTTTTATGTATCTGCTTTTAAGTTTAAAAAAGGGAGAAAAAAAATCCAACATAGTGCAGGTCCTTCACTTCATCCTAAAACTGGAAAAACAGCAAATGGACAGATCTTTGATGGGAACCATAGAGGGAATACCTGCATTTAAAAGTGCATTTCAGTAGCCGTATGCCTATGCAGCTCCATGGTTACCCGACAAAAGCTTAATGCACTTCAGACAGTGGAGAGGGCTCGGCTCCACGGGCTGCTGCCTCGTCTCGCTGTCATTCGTCTCTCTGTCACTGTGATTCCAATCACTGGGATTTTAACAAGATTACCGGGAGCGAGTGGAAGCAATGGAGTACCAGAGTAATGTAATTATCAAGTGATGGAGTGCCTGAAACAGCTGTATTATCACTGGCCAGTCGCTTAACCCCTGTCAACACGTGAAGGATCACACCCTCACTCCTTGTGTGATGACAAACAAAGGTTTATCAGCATATATGAGCATAATCGTAGGTTATTGTTGTCATTAATTTGCAAACACAAACAACAGTCTGTCTTTGTGTCTATATCTTTGAAATAATGAATGAAAAAAGAAACTTTAATGTACTTCAATTGTGTGTGTGTGTGTGTCCTTTCTTCCTTTGCTCATGCTTTGGTGAAAGTGCGGGTGTCACCCTGAACACCCACCTGACCTCGTGGTCCCAGAGTGTCTCCTGACAACCACATTTCTCTCTTTTGCCTTCTCTCTTTTTACACAAGTATCCCAGTCTCCATAGCAACTCATCTCAGTTTTAGAAACATGGACAAAAGACACAGAAAAAAAGAAAGAAAAATAGGCAAGGACATACACAAATAATACATGTTGACGCACATTAATGAATAGAACATGCACACAACTGCACACAGATGCAGAGGCACACAAATATCACTATACCACACCTTTCACCACTGAGAAAGGATTGAAAAACACAGGGCTAATGTTTGGGATTTGAATCATGTTTCATTGCATGTTGTCATTTTATTTCCTTAGTCACAGAGACAGGTGTTTGTCATAATGACGTCGCTGAAGCCTGAAAACGCCTCGATGCTTTGCTTCCGTATTGCCTTTCGAATAAAGGTAATTTCTGTAAATGTGTCCAAGTTGATGTTTCATATGAACTTTTACCCCGTCATTAAATTTTCTTTCAGATGTTTTGTGATGGGGTACAGTGGCGGTGGCGTATACAAGACTTGGGAGCCACATCTGTGATCTGTGCACTTCTAAGATCTCTTTCACCTTCGGTCTATGGCTTTATTTATTTATTTGGGTTCACTTGCAGACAGTGATGGCACTCCTGTTAGACTTTGGACAGTTTGAAAAAAACATTGATGCAGCAGAACCAGTGATCTTGTCTTTTTTATTCTATATATTCCTTGTTCCTTGTCCAAACCTGGCGAGAGATTCGGGTGTGTTATGCTAGTAGCAGCTAATATAGCGTCGAGCCGCAAGCGGGCTACAGAGGTCTGGTAAGGTGAGCTTCTTTCTTTCTAACTCCACTAACTACTTCATTTTCCAACTTGTAGTCTTCAGACTCAACCGACGCTGACTCAAGTAACACACAGCTCCCTCTGGAGCCACAGAAGGCTTTAGGCCTCATATATGCAGTTGGTACTCCACGAGACCTGTAAACAGACTTTGATGTGTAAAATCTGTCGAGCATAAGAGGCGATCCCAAATGTAGATATACTTCATCATAAGTAAAAGTACAGATGTACTGGCAACAATACAGTACAATGTACTTAAAGTATAAATATCATATTATTGGATCATTATTATTGATGCATTAACACATAGGCATCTTGGGTAACACTTAAGTTTTAGTCCCCCTATTTAGCATTTATAAGCTCCTTGTAAACATTTAATAAATAGTTTATAACACACATGTAGTTGTAAGCAGATAAAAAAGTTATTTCCTTTATTTTTACTTTATTTATATACGACACATGCATTTGACGACATCGAATAAGGAAAAACTCCCCATTTTTTGCCATTAATTAAAGGTGCAGTGTGTAGGATTCGGCCGGCTCCGTGAAGAGGACCCGCTCCATATGTAGATATAAACGGCTCATTCTGAATGAAAACACAACAATTTCCAGGTGATTATACACTGAAGAAAACATAATTATTAATATTATGTTCCATTTCTGTCAATAGATCCCCCTAAATATTACACACTGTTCCTTTAAGTATTTATACACCAGCTTCCATTTTTGTATGCCTGCACAGGAGGAGTTTTATTTGTTGAGAAACACATTTATATCTGCTTACAACTAGATTATAGTGTGTTATAAACCACTTATTCCATGTTTATATACTGAATATACATGCTAAACAGGGGGACTTAAAGTAAAGTTTCACTTTAATGGTAGTTGATTTAAATGGAGGCCATTTTAACTGCTTTATTAACTGTTGGGTAGACTACCCAAGTTTTTGACTTGTACTTAAGTACGATATTTCCTCTACAATTAGTGAAGAAGAAGTATAAAGTAGCATTAAATTGAAATACTCAAGTAAAGTACCTCAAAATTGCTCAGTACTTGAGTAAATGTACCTGGTTACTTTCCACCAGTGCTTGCAGAGAGTTGTTGAGCTTGACTGACTTGTTGAAGCCCCTGAAACAAAGACTTTGCATGTGTTTCCGTTTGTGTGTGCGTGTGTTAGTGCAGAGAGTTCGGTGTGTAAGTGGTTTAAAAGTCTCCGTTTGAGCAGAAGGGAGAAAGACTGACAGATGGACAGAGAGAGCGAGGGAATGAAGACAGACCTCGGCCCTCTGGAGCAGTGGATTGACAGATTTACTGTGTGTGTACTCGTTTCTTGTGTTGCAGCGGTCAGAGCGGTGTGAAGGGAACACCATTAAAACCAGCTTGTTTGTTTAGTCAGGAGGGAAGGTGCAGAGCTTGAAAATAAGCTGTGTTTGATACGTCCATCATGGCAGCTCACTGTCTGTACAGCCAAATCTGCAGGAGTTTGAGTGGATATAAGTATGTCCAGTCTTTTAGAGGTTACAGCCTGGCCTGCCAGTGTGTGTTTGTGCAGCGTTTGTGCACCTGTATGAAAAAAGAACTTTTCAGAGATGGACGGCGTCAGATCGGTGTGTGACTCATCCGATATACCATTCAGATGTAGCATCTCTGCAGTGTCTGAGTCACCATGCAGCAGTGACAGAGTGAGAGAGAGGGAGGGAGCAAAAAGGAAAAAGATCAGATAACAAAGGAAGCTGATACGGTGAAAGAAAGATCATGACATTATCTTACCCTTTTCATCTTACTCTTTTCTGCAGCCTTACTTTAGTCTGTCAGAGGCGTTATGTAGTCGTACGAGTGGTATTGTGTCAATCTAGAGCTCACAGGAGGTGTAGCCTTCAAAATCTAACAGAATTGTCAAGAAATAATACTGCACATATATCTAATAGTCAACAATATCTGACACTGAAAGGTGTTATCATAGCATTAATTTAAAATATTAGGAGAATATTTCCAATTGTGTGGAGAAAATGATACATATGGTGGGTGCAACGCCAAAAATGCAGAGAAAATACATTTAATATCTGTTGGTTCAGTTTATATGATTCACATGAGTTAATTGTCTTGTAATTTCCACTCATAACTCAATCACTCAATAAAAAACACTATCCAAAATTACAAATTTATAAATTTTACATTTATAATAATAACAAATTTAACCAGTCTTGGTGTAATTATACCAGTTATGATATAAAACTAATGGGAGTTGTAGCTTTTTGCTCTGTGTTTTCATGTTTTACATTTTTCCATCATCTTTCCAAAGCAAATGTCAGAGGCAGCGTCTCCTGTGTGTTTTATCCTATTTGTTTATTGTCTGTCCCTTTTCTCCCACACACACTCGTCCCAAGGTGTCGCCCCTCGCAGGCTGCAGCTCTTAAAGGCGCCGTGCATCAATATTTCATCACCGCAGCGACACAAAACAAAATCCATTAGCTGAATGCAAATATTAAGTTCTCGTTAAAAGGAAGTCACTAACAAAGAGAGAAATGAGCGGCTGCTCTGATTCAGCATCGAAGGAGCTTCAGGGTGCGGTTGCTGCTGTGGATGGGGAGTAAATTGCCTGCAATTGCAAAGCAATTTCTAACCCTAATGGGTAAATTGCAGGGTGTAAAAAGGGGCTCGTTGTTGTGCCATTCATACTGGCAATTACGACAAATGGTTTAACATGAGATGATAAAAGGCCTGTTTTTGAGATTGAGATTGTTTAACACGTGTTTGTGTCAGGGTTGTCTTTATCTAACACAAGTGAAAGAATTGATTTATCATGGTGAGCGCTGTGTGTGCTGAGCCGTCTCTCTAAACACCAGAACAAAAGGCCAGACGGTGATAGTGTCGTCCTCGTGTTATCCCTCCGCTTTGAGACCTCTATCAGATGTGTCACATCACTGTAACTAATGAAATCAGATGGACAAGTTTATCAAATCAATAAAGCGTTAAAGGAAGCGTGTCCGTGAGCGTGCCTGGTTTATCTCTATAGCATGTGTATGTTTGGTTTTCCTTATTTTATTCATATACATGTTGTAAAAATGGCATAAAAAAGCAACAAAAAATCAATTACAAAAGGTGAACTTAGTCATAATGATGATTTTAAATGCTCATATAACACAACACTGCTTGCACCAAGTTGGACTTATTGCTATTGTATTATATTTCTTCCTGTCCCATTAGACATGAAAGCCCTCCTCCCCCCCATCTCTCACTTTTTAATGAGATTTGGAGTGTGTGTGTCACCCCACTGTGAAGCCATCGGTGACAGGCAAGAGGACAAAAGGAGGCCTGATGCTTTGGTTTTGGGAAATACCCCCCTCCTAACCCCCCCACCCCCCACACACACACACACACACACTCAGCCCGCCAGCTCCCATCTGGTGATAGGGCATTAAGAGGCGAGCCTGAATAAGGAACTGTTGGCACACACGCATGCATGTCCATGCACATACACACGCTTCAATCCAGGTGCCTTAGCTGCATTAATTGAGAGAAAAATGCCTCCCTCCTCTTCCTCCCCATGTTCCTAATGTTCTCATCCTCTATTCAGCATCGACTTGTGCTGCTCTTAGGGTTTTTTCGTCTCCATCCAAATATCTACTATCAAAAGCACAGCAGGGAGACATTTTAGCTGCAGAAGAGAAAATAAAGCAACAAGTAATTTTTTTGTTCATGTACAAACCAAAATAAAGTCAAAATAATTCAAATAAAACATTAGTCCAAAATTTCTATTTGAAACCCTGAGACACGTAAAGGTCAGTTTATACAGGCTGTTCTCATACACTGTTCATTGCTATACCTACGAAAATGAATGCACTGTAATTCCTGAATATCACACAAAATCAATTTGTGTGTAATTTACGTTATTGTGAAGCAGGAAGTATAAATAGCGGCAAAGACCGCGTAGGGAGGAGGTCGGGGTGCATGGATGGCTCAAAAAATACCAGACTTTCATGCAGGAGACCGGCGTTCGTGTCCCGTTTGAAACCAGAAGTCAACGTTTATTTATTTGTCATTTAACTTAAAGTAACACCACTTCCGAAGTTATTTTAAGCCAAACCAGCATCTTTTCCTAAACTTAACTAAGTAGTTTTGTTGCCTAAACCTAAGGAAGTTGTTTCCTGTGAAGACAGAAGTTTATTTTGAAAAGACTGTATGCATGTAACGAGCAGAAATTGTCACGTGTTGCAGGACATTCGTAGGAAAACGAACGAAAAAGGAGGCTGTTTCGTAAGATCATAGGAACCGTTGTATGAGGATACATTGATTTATAACAGGTTGTTCTTTTCTTTGAGCTTCTGTGAAAAACAGACCTGTGAGTGTACGATGCAAGGGCCCCATTACTAGATTTCTTTCTTGCATTCCTCCAAGATATCAAATGTATGTTTTACTCTGAATAATGGAGGAATTTGTGATCAAACCAGCAGAATCTGGAGGTATTTTAAGACGACAGTGTGCTCGGGGATTCATCCTCTTGAAAGAAAACTATTCTTTTTATTTCATATTTCTGTCTATTTCCTTGTAGAATTGCTTCATTTTGAAACTGGTCCAGCATTGAAGGTGGAAAAAGAGAAGGAGACAAAGAAGTAATAAAGATTATTATTATTATGTCTGCACGTGAACTGCACACATTTATGTCTGCAGACCTTTCAGCTCCGTGCACACAATCTTGCATCATACAGATGAAAGTGTCTTTAAAGTGTCTTTCTTTTGCGTGTGTGATCTTGAAGGAGGCCTGATGAAGGAGAGTTTCTGACTTCGTAATATTCGAGTGCCTCGCCCCAAAGGCTCCCCCTTGACAAGCCTATGACGCACTTCCTGACAAGGTGGTAGGAGGAGAAGAGAAGGAGGTGGTGGGGGGGGACCGGCTAAATATATACCAGCTGTGGTGATAGTGCTGAAGGCTTCCATGTGCAACCAATCATGCTTCCTGACTCGTGCAGGAGGAGGATCCTGCTGCTGCTTCCCGAGCCAACCGGCGCTGATCCAGAGCCCGTTGTGTGGGGGGGTTGTTGCCCAGCATTCTTGTAGAAGTGCAACGTATAGAACCGGATCATTTGAGGTCTTGAATACCATGATGCCATGCTGTATTCTGCATATCTATGTACAGCTCAGTGAACACGCCCATGGTCGTGTTACGCAGTGATCCTTCATTGAGCACCATGGACAGCTCACGTGTGCATGTATGTGACTGCAGGAAGGAGAACAACCTGCATAAAGTTATTTCTTTCTAACCCAAAACACAAAATATTTCTCTGTTTGCAGTTATTTTTAACGAAGCAACTCCTCTAAAAGTGCTAATGAGTGACTCAGACCATGTTTAATAATGCATGAGGTTTGAAAAAGACAGAGTAATGCAGCAGTAACTGCTTTGTTTTGTGACACTTTGAGGATAATAATTCCTATCATTAATGCGTCCTGCTTGATCTAAAGTCGATATCTAAAGACGTTCACTTTCTCATCGTCCCGTGACTCGCTCAGAGGTGCTGGAGGCACATTGTGCAAATCAGGAGCTTATTTATGAGCAGCACAGGCTCTCAGGGGCCCGAGCACAACATGAGCGCAGCCCCCGAGTCATTAAGGAGTGATTTTGGCATCCACTTCCACTCCTCTCACACACACCCCCTCCGCTCCCTCGAGACCTTAGCAGCACCTGCCCCCCACCCACATCTGAACAGCCATTTAAGACGCTGAACATATGCGCACGCGTTCTCTCAATTTAGCATCCATGCTGTCAGACGCACACGCCCACATGCTATATTTATATAAATGTGATGCAAATGACAACATTAAAACACGAGGGGACATTTAAAGAGCTGCCGGATGACGTGTTTCTGTACGTAGACTTTGCATCAATACGCAGACAACGAGACTGATGTTTTTTTTTACTTTTCCTGTGGGGAGACGCAGTGGCAGGTTTTGTGTTATAGGCGGATTGATTGTCACAGAGGGTTATGGGTCACCTCCCTCACTTGCACCGGGACAGGATGACGGTTCTGGCTGGTTGGCTGTGAGAAAATACCATTTAGGGTTGGCTGGTGACACGTTTATTGAGCCTGTC
This sequence comes from Adelosebastes latens, assembly GCA_916700685.1. Taxonomy (NCBI): domain Eukaryota; kingdom Metazoa; phylum Chordata; class Actinopteri; order Perciformes; family Sebastidae; genus Adelosebastes; species Adelosebastes latens. The sequence continues at coordinate 144,688 of CAKAKR010059890.1, forward strand.
AAATTAACAAAAGCAATGACCTGAGCCGGGACAAGAGTCACAATAACACACACGCGCACACACACACACACATACACACACATGGACAGAGAGTATGTTTTTTAATATCACCCGATCCAGAAGTTGTGCATCAATCAAACGCTGATCTCTGTGTCACCTTGGGCTTTTCAGAGCTCCTGCAGAGTTGTTTGACGTCAGTGATGTTCAGAGAGAGAATGTGGTGTGAATTTTACTTCACTAATACGGCTCTACACAGTGCAGGAATCCATACAAAATGACTTTAAATATAGACATCTGCGTTAAACTACGTAGGTAAGAGCAGTTACGCAGATACAAAGACTTTGAGGGGGCAACATTCAGAACATTTAGTTTGCAGCAAACCAACACATTCTCACTCACAACTCATCAAATACCAACGTTTGGTCGGTTGCCGTAAGCTTCAAACTATGACTCTCTAAGTACCCGTTTAATGTCAGTTTTGGACGTGTGAGAGACAGCGTGTCAATAATCCCTTGTTATATGCATAGTATCTTTTCAAAATAAACTTCTGCTTTCACAGGAAATTAGGTTTAGGCAACACAACCACTTAGTTAGGGCTAGAAAACAGTCGTGGTTGATGTTGACTTGACTGACTATCGACTCACTTGACCTCACGTGACTCACGTGACAAACGACTGACGTGACAAAATAAGTAAACATTTACTTTTAGTTTCACACAGGCCACAAACAGCCTCTCCTGGTTGAAAGTACCGTGTTTGTTGGCGGTGGCAGGACCGCGTTGTCGCGAAAGCCAGGTCGGATTTGTTAAGTATTTAATACTATTATCAACATGGGAGTGGGCAAATATGCTTGCTTTATGCAAATGTATGTATGTATTTGATATTAGAAATCAATTAACAACACAAAACTTTAAAACTGAGCCCACTACAACCTCCGAAAGATCGATATCGCAAGTTGGGTTAGTGAAAGAAATTTGTGACACGTGTTATTATTGCGTTACCTTTGACAGCCCTAGTTTGTTTGGTTACAAAAACTGAATATCATGGAATTACCATGGATAAATTATGTGTTATTCCATTGTATACTCTGTATGATATTTTGGACATTTTTTAAAAATACAGTC